>JAJLTL010000049.1:0-74969 GCA_030568135.1 Vanderwaltozyma yarrowii
GCGTCATCACCGGCAAAACCGGCTTTACACATACCAGAACCGTTATCAATAACTAAAGCAGCAACTTCTGTTTAAAAAAAGTGGTGAGTATATTTTTAATTGCATTCGAATAGTTAATATCGATACAACAAAATAAAATATATATGTTAGTAAATATTGCAAAGAAAAAAATAAAAACAGTTAATTCAGGTATTCAGATATCCACACTAGTCAAGTGATCGTTCCCTCTCATCTACAATACAGGGACCAATCCATAGTCCATACCATAGTCCAGAGTCCATAGTCCAGATTCCAATACTAATCAAAAAACTCCATATCGCTATCAACGGTCAACGACTAAATAGGGGCTAAATAATGTAATCGATCAACCAAAAACGGTTAAATTCCCAAAAAAATTGGGAAAGAAAAATTAAAAAAAAAAGCTATTAGCGCCTACTTTTACAGAGGGAATGAAAAATAAAGTTGAAGGTGAAATTTAAACGCCCTGTAATTAAATAGGTGGGAATTCTAATAGCGTATAGGAGGTGGAATAGGAGAATAGGAGAAGATGTGTGTATAGTAGACAGTAGTCACTGGAATTGGGGCAATTGGTATGAGGTGAAGCTTGGAGTATGAACATGAATATGAATATGAACGTGTATCTTGTATATCTTGAACAGAAGTGTATAGATTAGTTAGGTTTTGCAAGAGGTGTATTTACACCTCTTGCAAAACCTAACTAAATCATACTTATCTGTAAAAAACAACAGATAGTAGTGCAAAAATGAATAACAGAAAAATATCATAAAGGTAACATACCAGAATCCATTGTATATTATATAATGTTTAGTTAATTCAAATAAATTTGAGATTTCCTGGTGTTCTGTAAACAACAATAAGAAATATAACAAAATGAGATAAGGATAAGATATAAGAGAAAAGAAGTAAACCCAATCCAAGGGACAAGTATATATATGAATGAATGAATGAATATAAAATAAATAAACTACACAAGTATAAATATTAAGATTCAAACCAAACCAAACTAAACTAAACTAAACTAGAATAACAAAGTATTGCTTTACTTTGAAACCACTCAGAAACAAAACTGAGCAAAAGCCTCGAAACGGGAATTACCACGTAGTAAATTCTATGAAAAAATGGTTAACGCGGTCGTGTGGGGTGATGGAGTGTGGTTAAGTATGCGCTACCATGTGGAAATATGATTTTAATGAAATAAGTTGCTTAAAAGTGAAATTTTGGTTATTTAAAAGGTAATATAATATCTATTATCGATGGAATTGAATGTGTATTTTGTGATGTTTATATTGTGTTTAAGTGTAGATTAGACTAGAGTATATCTGTGTGGGTTTGTCATGGCTGGTAACTCTTCTAAGAAACAAGCTCAGTCCAATGCAGATGTCTTGAAGAAACTGCATACTGTCACTATTCCAATCGTAGTGTTGTCGTTTATACGTACATTTATTTCCAGTACAAATAATACATGGTTTAAACATTTGTTATTCCATTTGCCTGTATTTGGTTGTGTTTATGTGTTGGATACTACCGGTAGACCTAAATACGATGTGGATCCTGCTTCTGGTAGACGCAAGTTGGTGAAAGAAGGTATGGATTTGTCACAAGAAGGTGGGTTGACTGCTTATATGTTTGATATTATTTATTTATCATTATTTAGTGACGTCGGGAGAATTATTTTTGATACAAATAAAATTTGGTATATTTGTTTAGTTGTTGTACCAATTTATATTGCTTATAAGTTATACGGTTTGAAACAACAATTTTTTGGTGGTGGTAATGCCCCAAATAATAATAAGGGTAGACAAAATAATGTCCCTGTTGATGAACAACAATCGAAATCAAAAAGACAACAAAAACGTGAGAAAAGAGGTGATAAAATGCAAGTCAAATATAGGTAAATTAATCTGTATAACTATGTAATGTTTAATAAAATTATTAATGTATCATTATAGCACAAAAGTTTGAATGGAAAAAGATATAGGATTGGAAAGAGAGAGATATAGATATACATATAGATATATATATTGAGAGATAGAGAGATAAAAATAAAATAAAAGTAGTAATTAAGTTTAGAGAAGAAAAAAAAGGCAAAACATTGGTAAAGATAAATCCTAACTTCCTATAGTATGATAAATATATACTAATATTAACAATAATCATATATTTATTTAATGGCAACTGAGGTTATAAATTTTTTCATAAAAATAGTTTCTCTTCTAGTTTTTGTTAGAATATAATTTCCTTATCATTATATTATATTATTTATTTTTTTATTTGGGTTATTCTTCTTTAGTAAATTTAACAACAACCACCACTTGTATTTGTTAAACTTTGACCTTTCAAATTGACGTTGTTAGATTTATCATCTTTACCCATCTTATCATCTATTTGTTGTTGTTGAGACATACTTTCTTTAATTTGTCTTGCCATTGTTAAAAAGGCTTCTTCAACATTGGTTGAATCTAAAGCAGAAGTTTCTAAGAATGGCATTTTATTTGATTCAGCAAATTCTTTTGCTACATCGTATTCAACAACTCTTTTATCCTTCATATCACATTTATTACCAACTAATAATTTTAATACAGTTGATGTTGCATAACGATCAACTTCTTGCAACCACATTTTAACACCATTGAATGATTCTTGATCAGTAACGTCATAAACAATAATAATACCATGAGAACCACGATAGTAAGAAGAGGTAATTGTACGGAATCTTTCTTGACCAGCAGTATCCCAAATTTGTAATTTAACAGTTTTACCATCTAATTCAACAGTTTTAATTTTGAAATCTACACCAATAGTAGAAATATAATCATTTGTATAAGTGTCATCTGAAAATCTAAGCAATAGACAAGATTTACCGACACCTGAGTTACCGATCAATAATAATTTGAACAAATAATCGTATTCACTGTTCATTTTGTCTTATGATGTATATATATTTTATTAACCTACGATTGTAACTTTATTTTAGAAAAGAAAAAAAGAACACAAATAAAAGGATGAGAAAGGGGATATTCTTATTTTAAAAAACACACACACAAAGGATAGAAATGTATACAATATTTTATGAATAACAAATATTTTAAGTTTATCAATCTTTTAACAAATGATTATCATAAATATATTCAAAAATTCACTTAAAACTACTTAAACATTGACCAGCTTATCCTAAATTTGTGTTTTTTGCCTCAGGGAAATTTTATTTTAAAAAGGATGAAATTTTGATATACTGTGGTTTCGTTGATGGTGATGGTAATACCGATAATTAATTTATATTCAATATATATAAATGTGTCTTTATTTATATATATATATATATATATATATATATTTATTTATTTATTGTTTATATTTTATAAATAGTGAAGGTGGGGGATGGGATGGTTAATGATGTTTATTCTATGCTGTTGGTAATTTATCAAAGATTGATTTGACTAAATTTTTATAAAGTATCCAGTGATTTTGAAAATTTAATGGTATCAATGAATCAATTTTAATTAATGACTGGTTAAATAGAAGCTTCATTGATTGCGATTGTAAAAATCTTAACTTGAAGAAGAAGATGTACGATACGTTTGCTATGATGTTTGATATTGTTCCTATATTAAAATTGAAAAACAAAATCAATTTAATTAAATTTATTGGTAATGATAATAAACCTGAACATAAACAACAAATGATTTCGAAAAACTGTGCCATTTGTAAAAAATAACCATTATAATTTGAAATAAAATTTGTTATATTATTATTAATTAAATTTTTTAAAATTGGATTTATTGGTAAAAAGGGTAATAAATTTTCTTTAAAATAATTTAAACAATGAAACAATGAAAAAATTACTGGTGAATACAATGAACCGTTAATCATTGTATTAAAATTTGAACAAACGAATAAAATAGTTAGAAGTAAAAAATATTGTAAATTATCTAACATTTTTAGTTGTTTTAAAAAATTCTTATATTCAAAGATTTTCAATTGACCACTTTTATAAAATTGGTATAATACAATTGCATAAGTAATTGAAATATACAACAATACCATTGAATAATGATACTGCTGTGATGAAAATGACCAGAATGATAAATGAAATCTAATAAAATGGTATAAAGTCAAAAAATGTCCTAAAAACCAATAGAATTGTGGTTGCCTTATCCTTGACCTTATCAAAGTTAAAAACGGAGCCTGTGGACGAGATTGTCCATCACCATTTGTATTGATCATTGTATATATTTGTTATAATATATATTATATAGATCAGAAATATTAGTTCCCCGAACCTTTTTTTCTTTTAGTATTTTATGTTTTTTGGTATAAAGCACCCTACACAAAGAATTAATGATTTAATAATAAGTGATATATATTCATCATATATATAGTTGATATTAATATTAATATTAAATATCAAAACCTTACAATAAATTGAAAGGTTTTCCAATTGCATTTTTGAAATTTTAATTTTTTTTTGAAATTTTATTCATACCAGAAGGGATAGATCACCGCGAAATAAGTTACCCAGGCGGCTGGAGATAAAGTTCAACCGATAATAAGGTGATCAATCATGGTCACGTGTGCATACACTATTAACAATAGTATAGTAGTATAGTATAAGCAGTAATACAGTAAACAGTTAAGAACTGATACATATTATTATACCAATGGTAGTGTATAATAACACAGTACTTGCTTTTAAATTTTTGTTTGTCTTGGACTGCAATTTAGAGTTATTGACTGTCCGAGAAAGTTAGTCAGGAAATAGCACTCCATTCAGCTAATAGTTAAAATACAATAATAAATATAAATATACGAAAGACTAAGTGTATTGTATTAGTTTTAAAGTAAGCATAATCTTATTACAGAAATACAACAAGCAATTGATTACACCAAAAAGTATGTTATTATATATTGTACTGTACTATAATATTATTATACAAGACACATAAGAAAAGTCTGTATGAAGAAGTATAATAAAATAGTGTGAGTGGTTCAAGCCCAGAGGTTTATGATTGTGTGAATAAACCGATGCGATACCTATATATTGACCCAAATTCAAGATTGTGTATCATCTAGTATGCATGTATATGTTTAATACATTTATGTATTAAACAAGGTCCCCCCCCCCCCACGACCATACAACGATACCAAACACACACCATCTTCTACTCATCAGTACTAAACACACTAATACTGGCACCGACCAGTATTCCCTCCCATAGTACATCTGTTAAAAAGCAAATCAATTATCATCATCATCATCATCATCATCATTACTTCTATTTTAATTTAAATTTAATTTAAATTTTATTTTAAATTTTAATTTTGTGTCACTTCTTCTTCCTCTCAAATAATACCGCCGTACGACATGAGACACACACAACACGACACGTGTCCCAAAACGGTAAAACAACAACACAGCACGTACACAACGATATAGTTTACGCGTCAGTTCCACGTGACCGCGTCTGTCACCGCACACGACGTGCAGTAACAGTGTTTTTACTCAAAAAATACAAAAAATAAACAAAAAAAAATTAAAGAAATAATAATAATTTTGAGATGTGGAATTAGTGTAATGGAATGGATTGTAGATCTGATTATTGTTATTATCATTGTTATTGTTTATTGTGTTTGGAGGGGAGTGAGAGTGGGAGTGGGAGTGGGGGAGAGAGAGATACTGCAAAGGATGGGATGTGTTAATGAACAATTGAACTATCATATCTGTATTTGTATATTGTACGTTGTATATATTTGTAATCTTATATGTTTATAGATCTTATATCTTGGGGAATTCCATTAGTAGAGGAAAATATATCATACACTCGTATTCGTATTTTAAGTTATCTTTTTTTTTTTGCAGAAAAAAAATATACACGTAAATATATATACATACACAAAGTATACAAGCACAAGTAAATATGAGAGAAATTATTCATATATCAACAGGTCAATGTGGTAATCAAATTGGTGCAGCTTTTTGGGAAACTATTTGTGGTGAACACGGTTTGGATTTCGATGGGAATTACCATGGTGAAGATGATTTACAAAAAGCAAGATTAGGTGTTTATTTCAACGAAGCATCATCAGGTAAATGGGTTCCACGTTCTATTAATGTAGATTTAGAACCTGGTACTATTGATGCTGTAAGAAATTCTGCAATGGGGAATTTATTTAGACCAGATAACTACATTTTTGGTCAATCTTCCGCAGGTAACGTTTGGGCAAAAGGTCATTATACTGAAGGTGCAGAATTAGTCGATTCTGTATTAGATGTTGTTAGACGTGAAGCAGAAGGTTGTGATTCTTTACAAGGTTTCCAAATCACTCATTCTTTGGGTGGTGGTACCGGTTCAGGTATGGGTACTTTATTAATCTCAAAGATTAGAGAAGAATTCCCTGATAGAATGATGGCAACTTTTTCTGTTGTACCATCACCAAAAACTTCAGATACTGTTGTTGAACCATATAATGCTACATTATCTGTACATCAATTAGTTGAACATTCTGACGAAACTTTCTGTATTGATAATGAAGCTTTATACGATATTTGTCAAAGAACATTAAAATTAAATCAACCTTCTTATGGTGATTTAAATAATTTGGTTTCAAGTGTAATGTCTGGTGTAACAACTTCATTACGTTATCCAGGTCAATTAAATTCAGATTTAAGAAAATTAGCTGTTAATTTAGTTCCATTCCCAAGATTACATTTCTTTATGGTGGGTTATGCTCCATTAACTGCTATTGGTGCTCAATCATTTAGATCATTAACTGTACCAGAATTAACTCAACAAATGTTTGATGCTAAAAATATGATGGCTGCATCTGATCCAAGAAATGGTAGATATTTAACTGTTGCTGCATTCTTTAGAGGTAAAGTTTCTGTAAAAGAAGTTGAAGATGAAATGTTAAAAATTCAAACAAGAAATTCTTCATATTTTGTTGAATGGATTCCAAATAATGTGCAAACTGCTGTTTGTTCTGTACCACCAAAGGGTCTTGATATGTCTGCAACATTTATTGGTAATTCAACATCTATTCAAGAATTATTTAAAAGAGTTGGTGATCAATTTAGCGCAATGTTTAAGAGAAAAGCTTTCTTACATTGGTATACAAGTGAAGGTATGGATGAAATGGAATTCTCTGAAGCTGAATCAAATATGAATGATTTAGTTAGTGAGTATCAACAATATCAAGAAGCTACAGTAGAAGATGAAGATGAAGAAGTTGATTATGTAAATGAAGAACAACCACTGGTTGAAAGTTTTGAATAAATAAAATGAATTAAAATAAAAAAGGAATAAAGAATAAAGCAAGGGAATTATAAGTTTTTATTTTCTCTCTTTCTTTCTTTCTGGTTTTTTTTTTTTTCTTCACAAATTCATAACTTCAAACTAAAATCAAATTCAAATTCAATTCAATTCAAAAAATAAATTAAAATCAGTTCAATTTCAATTCACTTCATTTTTTTTATCTATCTCTTTATCTTTTAATTTTAAAAAACTTATATTATCGGGTTGGTTTTTTATTACACATTTCAAAAAATACAAAACAAAACAAAACAAAAATATTACAATTAATAGTCTCGTTAGATTATTTCTGTTTCATTTGTTTTATAATATGTTACTCCCCAAAAAATTCTATTTGTATTTTGTTTTTTTTTGTCTATTTTCTCATTAGTTAGTAACATAATTTACTATCCTGTTACAAAAATTTCTCCTTCTTTATGGTTGTTCTATTTGAAACAGTTAGTAAAGAAAGAGAATGAAATTAAAGCAGTATACATAGATTGTCCCCTTACATATTTGGCTATTTCCTATATAATAACGATACCATTTGTCTTATACTACTCTCATCTCCATATATAATTCCCACCTAACCCCACTGTCATTAAATTCATAAACCGTTATAAAGAGTCGCCCCACGCTCACCCCGCACGAAATATACGGTTGAAGAAGTTTTATGGAATTCTCATAGGAATGAAAATTATAATCAGTTCCATTTATAATACTTTACCGCTGTTAAATACTAGTTTATATTTATACAACTATATATATACATATATATTCACATATATACATACTATTAGCAAACGTATAGCGTCAACTTAGCATACGACTGGGATACTCACATTACCATGTCAAAAATGTTAACGGGAAGGTTAGTTGGACGAAGGACGTCGTTAAAAGCTGGTTCTTTGATTCCAACTAGATTTATTTCTTCAAAATCTTCAAAATTATATTCATCAGCTACCGACTTCTCTATTTCCAAACCATCTAATGATTTAGCGATTCCGGATTTGGGGTTTTTGAAATCTTCTCACATCAGTATGACTCCAGGTTTTACCCCATACGACAGATCACAGTCCACCACTACTAATTCAAGTACACAATCAAGAGATGTGATGCAACTTTGGTCGTTGTTGGAAGCTTGTCTACATTCAAACTATATCGATCGTGCATTTTCCATCCTACAGTCGTTGTACAAAGTGAAACCTCATAGGGTATATTTTATTGATGATTATAATATGTATTTTGCAAAATTTGCAGAAGGTTGTAGTTCTATTAATAAATTAGATGAAAAATTATCTCACGATTTAGAATATTTTTTTGTTGATGTTGAATATAACCATAAGACTTTGGCAATCATGATTCATAATGCTTTGAAATTATCAAAGACTAATAAGATAAGTGCAACGTTGGCAATTAATACTTATTTTAAAATGAGTTATGACCCAATAAAGACTATCGTTTCAAATGTAGATATTTTAACTTTAGATGATTATAAAAAATTATATTTTGATTTGGAATTAATAAATTTAGCTGATATTCCTGTAGTTATTAAAACATTGATTGAAGCTGATCCTGCTTTTAAACGTCAGAATGATGTCGAAACACCAAATATAACCAATTCATTTATAGATCCAGCAGATTCAACAACTGTAAATATTAATGTTGAATCAATGAATCCCGAGGAAACTTTAAGATCAAAAGAAATTGAAGAGTTAGAAAATAATATTCCAAAGTTAAGTTTAGATGAATCCGTTCAAACTTTAGACAAAAATGCAAACAATTTAGTTGCTGTTGACACTATTGGTATGAAAGTCGTAAGACATACTTTGCTAGGTTTGTCCTTAACTGAACAAAGAAAAAAGCAAATTTTAGATTTCCATTTTGAACCTAGTACAAATTTGTTAAATGCTAATGAAAATGATTCTATAGATTTTTTCGATATTTATAAATCTTTGAAGGATGATGCTGAAAAGTCAAAATTCGAAAAAGCATTAGATGATTTTAATCAAGATAGACAGCGTGCTTTAGAATTACGTGCCACCAACGCTGCAAAAGAACGTTGGAAACACGATTTTGAAGAAGCAAAAGCTAGAGGTGATATCTCTATAGAAAAGAAATTGAATGTTAAATTATGGGAATGGTACAATCAAATGCTACCTTTGGTAAAAGAGGAGGTTAGAAAATGTAATGAATTGAATATGGATAACGTGCCTCATCGTAAAAATAAGCAAGATACTGCAAGAATTGAATATGGGCCTTACTTAACTTTAGTCGATGCTGAAAAGATGTGTGTTATTACTATCTTAGAAATTTTAAAATTAAACTCAACTGGTGGTATTATCGAAGGTATGAGAACTGCAAGAGCAGTGATTGCTGTCGGTAGAGCTATCGAACTAGAATTTAGATCTGAACAATTGTTGAAGAATGAATCATATACTTTCAAAGAAGCAAGCAAACAATCTCAACAATTGAAGAAATATGTCAGAAGTGCTAAGTCAAAATTTAGATCCATGAAAATAGAGCAATCTAAAATTTTATGGCCACAGGCTGCCAGGGCCAAACTTGGTTCAATTATGATTTCTAATTTAATTCATATTGCCAAGGTAAATGTTGGTGGTGTTGATCCTGTTACGAAAGAGAAAGTTTATGGTGAAGTTCCAGCTTTTTCACACGGATATCAATATCACAATGGTATAAAAGTCGGTGTTTTGAAAATCCATAAATCATTAGTCCATCAGTTAAACGGGGAAAGACTTGCTTCTGCTGTGCAACCGCAACTACTTCCAATGTTAGTTCAGCCACGTCCATGGAAAAATTGGAAGTCTGGTGGTTATTTTTACACTCAGTCGACGTTGATCAGATCAAAAGATTCTCCAGAACAGATTGCTTATTTGAAAGCTGTATCTGAGGCTGGTGCAATTGACAGTATTTATAAAGGTTTAAATGTTTTGGGAGAAACATCTTGGACTGTTAACAGAAATGTTTACAATGTCATGTCTGAGGTATGGAATGACGGTAAATCATTTTTAGATATTCCTGAAATTCAGTCAGAGTTAGTTTTATTACCACCTCCACCTAGAGATGCGGACCCTACTGTACAGAGAGAGTGGAAACTAAAAAATAAAGAACTGGCAAATAAATTCTCATCAAATAGATCTGTTAGATGTGATTTGAATTATAAATTGGAAATTGCTAGGGCATTTTTAGGAGAAAGAATCTATTTCCCACATAATTTAGACTTTAGAGGACGTGCTTATCCACTGTCCCCACATTTTAACCACTTAGGTAATGATATGAGTAGGGGTTTATTGGTTTTCTGGAAAGGAAAAAAATTAGGTCCTTCAGGATTAAGTTGGTTGAAAGTTCATTTATCTAATTTGTTTGGTGTGGATAAAGTACCATTACATGAACGTGAAAGTTTTATTGATAATCATTTAGCTGAAGTCAAAGATTCTGCCGAAAATCCATTGACCGGTGACGGTTGGTGGCAACAAGCAGATAAACCTTGGCAAGCATTAGCTACTTGTATGGAATTAAATGAAGCCTTAAAACTAGATAATCCCGAAGATTTTATTTCCCATCAACCAGTCCATCAAGATGGGACTTGTAATGGGTTACAACATTATGCTGCTTTAGGTGGTGATGTAGAAGGTGCCACTCAAGTTAATTTGAAACCAAGTGACCACCCGATGGATGTTTACAGATATGTAGCTGACTTAGTCATTGCTAGGTTGAAAGTGGCAGCAGAGAAGGGAGATGAAAAAGCTGAGCTTTTGAAGGACAAAATTACAAGAAAAGTGGTAAAGCAAACTGTCATGACTAATGTTTACGGTGTTACCTATGTCGGTGCAACTTTCCAGATTGATAAGCAATTGTCTGAAATATTCGATGACCGTCAAAAATCCTTAGATTTATCTAAATACTTAGCCAAACATGTTTTTGCTACCATTCGTGAATTATTCCACGGTGCCCATTTAATTCAAGATTGGCTGGGCGAATGTTCCAAGAGAATTTCCAAATCTATCAGACTTGACGTCGATGAAAAATCTTTCAAAAACGGTAATAAGCCTGATTTTATGTCATCTGTTATCTGGACTACTCCATTAGGATTACCAATCGTTCAGCCATATCGTGAAGGTAGTAAGAAACAAGTAAAAACCAACCTTCAAACTATATTTATCAGTGACCCATTTTCAGTAAACCCTGTAAATGCAAGAAGACAAAAAGCTGGTTTTCCACCAAACTTCATTCATTCGCTAGATGCTTCTCATATGCTGTTATCTGCTGCCGCTTGTGGTGACAAAGGTTTGGAATTTGCTTCTGTCCATGATTCCTATTGGACTCATGCATGTGATATTGACGTGATGAATTCATGTTTAAGAGATCAATTTATTAGATTACACGAAGTTGATTTGATTGAAAGATTAAAAAATGAATTTGATGAACGTTATAAAGGTTACGTTCAAATCGCACATATTAACAAGACATCCGATTTAGGTAAGAAAATATTAGCAGTAAGAGCTAACCTTCAAGAAAAACTGGGCCATCCAACCACATTAGCGGATGAAATATACTTAGAGAAGAGGAGAAATGAATTATTACAATCTTCTGATCCAGAAGATGTTAAAGAGGGTGAAGACATGGTTACCACAATTTCTTTAACAGAGAATGTAGATAAATTATCAGACATCGAAGTAAAGATGTCTGAGTCTTCATCGATGCCAGCTCTTGTTCCTTTAAAATTACCAGCAATCCCTCCAAAGGGTGAATTCGATGTCAGAGATTTGAAAGAGAGTTTATATTTCTTCTCTTAAGAAAATCTAATATCATCCATGCATTTTCTATAAATGTGTTCCCGACTCATTTCCCTATTAACTAGATACCCTAATGATACATTACGAAAGATACAAAAAAATAATGATGTAAGTTTTTTCACATGAAAATATCTTATTTATTTATTATTCGAGTATGTAAATATATATCCTGTTTTTATAAACCATATAGAATACATGTAAATAATTGAAAATAAAAATTTGTCATACTTTAAATGCTAGTACTGTTCTTACTTATTATGCAACTAAGGTGAAATTATTAAACTAATAAATGCCCTTGTTCTCTTAAATAATTTTTCCCTGTCCTTCAAAATTTTCGATTAGAGATATTAATGGATACATTTCTTTTCTATCAATAATATTAAATTCTTTTGCAAAACTAATAAAATGGGCGAAAAAAGAATTCCAATGTGCCTCTAATGATAAATGTATGATTTTGTCAAAATGATGATGATATATGTGGGCAAAAATTCTAAACATTTGAATCATTATTCTTTGTATATCTCTTTGGAAAGCTTGTGGAAATGGAACCCCACTGTTTGTTGGGAATAATATTTTATCTGTTACTTTATTATTTATCCAGGTAAGAGCCAAATCAATATATTGACTTGCTGGTAAAGAGACCTGTCTATTATTGGCATCCAACCATAAATAATCAGTATGAAGACCAGCGTTCATTGTAGGGTATGCATCTGGTGTGACATATTCTGCAATGACACCATAAAACTGGTTTAAGTTTGTAAAAAACTCAAAAACATTCAATGCAATCCATTCCCCAGCATCAACATATTTTGGTAATTGAACAATTGTTTTAAAAGAACCCTTTACTAGCGCAGTTCTAACAAATGGTTCACTTAGAAACATAATTTTTTGAGTATCTACTTCTTCATTTACCTGCTGAGAACTTACAGAGTAATTGGAGTTATAACCTTGTTGTCGATTTCCTGGTTGTTGGTGCTGATGTTGTGACTGTTCTTGCAATTGTTGAGTTTGATTCTGAGTTTGTTGTTGTAATGATGGTTGCGACTGTTGCGACTGTTGTTGCTGTTGTTGCGGTTGTTGTTGTTGCTGTTGCTGTTGCTGTTGTTGCTGTTGTTGCTGTTGTTGCTGTTGCTGCTGTTGCTGCTGTTGCTGTTGCTGTTGTTGCTGTTTATATTGGTGTGATTGAGATGATAAATTACTTGGCTGTTGTGATTGTCTTGTCGGTGAGTTTGCTCTACGTAAAGAATGCTTTGAAGTACTGCTATTCGGGCTTGAATATAATGTATTTACAGGAGTAGCTGGTGAACTACCAATCGGTAGTACTTGGTTCTTATTTTTCTTGCCGTTTCTACCAAAACCTTTGAAATTGAAAAAAGACATTGAATATTTACTTCCTCTTGTTGTATTGTATAGTGTAGTATACTAATGTTACTCTATACAGATCAATTATAACACTATTATAATAATATAATATTAACTGTCTAAATACGTATATTCCTTTATAAAACTATTATACTTTTTTCATGAAGTGATTTTTGTCAATATTTGATCTATTTAAAAAGGATACGTATAATGTGATGGTAATGGCAAAGAACAAAAAATGCTAAGAACTAAGTAACTAATTATGAATTAAAATTACTCTGAGTTGAGTATAAGGCCCAGGGATTATTATTTTAATAAAAAATGAAGAGGAAGCAATGTTCTCTTAAGAATAAACATGAAATTATACCTAGATACTATTATACACCGGAAAATTAATTAAAAATTATATTTTTTGATTTAATTAAAAAAAAATATTATTAATATTGGAAAAAAGAATTATAAATTGATTTAAATTAGCTATGGAAATATATTAATCTAAATGAATTTATTCTTCATCTTCTTCTTCTTCGTCTTCTTCTGGAGTGACTTGGTAGAAGGCCAATTTGTATTGGTTAGTCTTGGTGGAGACGAATCTGATCCAGTCTCTTAATTGGTTCTTCTTCAAGTATTTCTTGGTTAAGTATTTTAAGTACTTACCAGAGAACTTGGTAGTAGAAACAACAGTAACGACGGTACCATCTTCTTGGACAGTGATGGCGTTACCTAAGTTACCGATGGCACCTTCAACCTTGATGTGATCGATCAAGTACTTAGCGTAAGCAGCTGGGTCGAAAACACCGTTTTCAGTTGGAGAAGAAACGTCAACAGTGAAAGTCTTGGTGATCTTTTGTTTTCTAGAAGTCTGAATTAAAAATAAAAAAGAAATGAAAAATAATAAATAAATATTTATTTCATTAAAAAATAAATTGTTAGTAAAACTTGATTTACATCAATGTTATTAGTTACAATAATTTGCCTACTGCTATTAACAATCACTTTCTCAATATCAAAGAGATAAGAAATGGAAGTGAATATTTAAAAAACAGAATAGCACAATATGAACGTTAGGAATTCACAACTTTTTGTGAAACCTGGTATTCCATTTGCTTTCAAGTATTTCTTGTTGTGGTATCATCATATACACACAAATACATCCTTTGGTAATGAAGTAAATCTCCAAATGAGTGTAGAATTGTTAAATAGTAGAATTTAAACTATAATGTAACATCGAATATTTTATTGTTAATGTGAAAAACCACAATTAACCACATACGTTTGGAGCCATTGTTTCTGATATGATCTATTGTTTTGGATACTGTCTTTTCAAATGAAACTTAATATACAATAAAGGAAATATAGACATTGTTAAAATACAAATACATATCTCAAATGTAGATATTTTATATATCATCTATAAACTATTTCATATTTTTGCAATATGAGACTGAAATTTCATCAAAATTCACTTTGCGTCGGACGGAGAAGAACCAAAAAAAAGACAAATTCAAAAAAACTAAAAAAAAATTAAAAAATGAGCGAACTTTTTTATATTTCCTAAATAGGAACCGTAATTATTTTGAAAACATTGGAAAGGTGCACGGTATGAAAACAGTCACTTGAATAAAAATTATACCAACCCTAGGTCACACAGAAGGGCTCCATATGTGAATTGTTCCGTTGAAGATGATTTGTGATTCTATTTGCACCGGAGAAGTAATACGCTCATATATTTTAAATGTATATTAATATTTATATAAGGATTTAGAAGAGTTTTCAATGTGATTTACATTGAATTTGAAGGTGAAATTCAAGATATTGGTGATTAATTAAAACACTGAAGTGGAAAGAGACGAGAATACGTGTTACTGGAGCTTTTTTTACAATCAGAAAAGGTCTCTCCCGTTGTATTCTCTAGATTTTTTTTTTTAATTTTATCTCATTGTATTTTATTTTTATTGGCTTTTTGTTTCTGGTATTTATTTATTAATCAAGGTAATTTTTACTACAGGAACAAACGTTAAATGTCTGACTCTGAAGAAGATTTAGGTGTACAATTAAAAGGACTAAAGATAGGGAAGTCGTTTAGGAGACAACCTACAAATACTACTAATGACAGTTCATTGAGTTCTGATGATGAGGATGATAATGATTTCTCTAATCCGTTGGGGCTAGGATTATCTGTGGATCATTCTATAGATAATTTACCCGATGTTAATCTTGGATTTCACTCGAATGATTTGGGATATATAAGTACTCCTAGTGTAACGTATAGTCAAAATGATACTACGGCTCCTATGGAGACTATAAATGTTCATAGAGATGATGGTGAAAATGATTTGGTTAAATTGAAATCTGATCCTGCTATTGGTGAAATTGAAGCAGAAAATTTTACTACTAATAATAATGTACCATTGTCGAATAATAATTCGCATTCACAGTCACAATTAAGTGTTAATTCAGATGTACAAGTACATGAATCCAACTCAGATTCCGATTCCGATTCTGATGGCTGGCAAACAATGCCGGCAGTTGCATCGTATAATATATACAATCAAAAAGGTGAATTGGAATTACAACCTTATCAGAATACTAATCATTCAAGTTCATCTAATCATTTAGGAAATACACAAACTAATGATACAAGCCCAACAAAACAAAAGAAAACCGCAGCTTTTAGTTATACAAAAGTAGGAGCTGAAGAACAAGCACAGAGAACATATCATAATAATAAGAAAACTGATTTTCTATTCAACCATAAAGAACTAATGCGTTTAAATAATTCTAGATTATCAGTCGTATCCTCATCACATTCTGATATTGATAATGAATTTTATGATGAGTTCGAAGATGATGTCGAACCAATGAATGATATTAGTGCGAGTAAACAACTTACAGTTACAAGAAATTTATTGAACGAAAGCGAAAAAATTGCATACGTTGGGGCTATCAATGTTTTAACAAATCAGATGTGCGAAGAATTAGCCCTTCTTTCATTATGTGTTGATATTAAATCACATAAAAAATTAGCACGTAGATTACAATATTCACAAAGGGAGATCGCTGCATGGAAAACAGATATTTTATCTCGTTTGTACAAACATCTAGAAATTGATCCTGAAGAAATTCAAATGGTAGAGAAATTATCATTACATGGCATTGAACTAGAAGATCTTTGTAAATGTTTAAAAACTACACAGAATATCGAGAACCCATTCGAAGATGAGCTTGATGAAAGTGATGATGAAGAAAATCAAATATTCAAAGATGACGAGAATGCTGATAATGAGAAAGATACTACGAAAGAGGAATTAACAGCAGATAATGCATCACAAGAAAACAATATTGAAAATCCAACTGTACCTCATGAAAATAAAATCGAGGATCTTTCTAATACCAAGGAAGAAAATGAAGATGATATCAATGATACAACATTTACTGGCTTAGTTGACAACAACATCGAAGAGATTGAATCGAATATTGAAGGAATTAATAATGTACCAACCAAAATTGTAGATCCAAAACATGTGAAAGATCAACAGACACTAGAAGTTGATGTAGCATGGTCAATCGTCTGTGATTTGTTTTTATTATTCCTACAAAACTCTGCATATGATTCGCGTTCTCGTACTTTACTAATTAAGTTTGCTAAAGTTTTAAATATAACGAAGATGGAAATTAATGAGTTTGAAAAACGTATTACAGACTCATTGGATTTAGAACAGTCAACAGAAGATCAGGTTTGGAACGAGAATGATCATATGACTCGCAGACGTAAAAGAAATAGGAAAAAGAAACTAGCATATGTTGGTCTAGCGATGGTAGGTGGTTCATTAGTTTTAGGTTTAAGTGGTGGACTGCTTGCCCCTGTTATTGGTGCTGGTATAGCAGCAGGACTGTCAACGATTGGTGTTACAGGTGCTACTGGGTTTTTAACAGGTGTTGGGGGTACAGCAACTGTTGCTATCACAAGTACCGCATTTGGGGCTAAAATTGGTGCTCAGGGTATGTCAAAGAGAATGGGTAGTGTTAGAACATTTGAATTTCGTCCACTTCATAATAATCGTCGTCTAAATTTGATTTTAAGTGTTTCTGGTTGGATAGTCGGTAATGAGGATGATGTCCGTTTACCATTTTCCACAGTCGACCCTATTGAGGGTGATTTATATTCTTTACATTGGGAACCTGAAATGTTGAAATCTACAGGTCAAACAATTGGTATTGTTGCTAGTGAAGTATTTACACAAACACTACAACAAGTTTTAGGTGCAACTATTTTGACAGCATTTATGGCATCCATTCAAGTACCAATGGCCCTTTCAAAACTGGGGTATATTATTGATAATCCATGGAGTGTGTCTTTAGACAGAGCATGGGCTGCAGGTTTAATTCTTGCCGATACTTTAATTTCTAAAAATTTAGGTCAACGTCCAATGACTCTAGTTGGTTTCTCGCTGGGATCTAGAGTTATCTATTCATGCTTAATTGAATTGTGTAAACGTAAAGCTATGGGGCTTATAGAAAATGTCTATATTTTTGGTACACCTACTGTTAGAAACAAAGAACAATTAGTTATGGCTCGTTCTGTTGTTAGTGGAAGATTTGTTAACGGTTATTCTGACAAAGATTGGGTTCTTGCATATTTATTCCGTGCAACATCTGGTGGATTTAGCGCTGTTATGGGGATTTCACCAATAGAGGATGTTGAAGGTATTGAAAACTTTAATTGTACTGAGATTGTAGATGGTCATATGAATTATCGTAAAAATATGCCAACCTTATTGAAGAAAATGGGTATCGCAGTTACTAGCGAAGAGTTCGTTGAAATCGAAGAGACATTAGATCCTGAAGAGGTCCAAAGACAAAGGCAACTGGTGAATGATGTCGATGCTGCACAAAAGAAATTAGCTGAACATAAAAAGAGTAATAGCTGGATTCCACATTGGATGAAACCAAAGAAATCAAAATGGCAGGTTATGATGGAAGAGTCAGTTGAAGAAGGTCATGAGGCTACTACATCTTCTGACAATATTGCATCCTCTGGAATGAAAAAAGATAGTGCTCTTGTTGATCATGTTGCTCTAATGAAAGAACTGGCCAATATTAAGGCGGCAATGCACGAAAATCAAGATACGTCCGATGAGAGTGATAAAAAGGATACGGTTTTACCTGATACCAAAAAGATTGACTTGATGGCTTTGACAAAACCAGAATCACAAGTTTATCTTAAGCCACCTCAGAGCCCCAACACATTTTCATTACTCGGTGCTGGTCGTCCTATTTTGCCCAAGGATGTGGAAACTGAAAATAATGGAAGACATGTATCATACTCATTCCCAGACGATATGTAAATGCATTTGATATTATATAATCACTTGTACTCATATATGCATATGATTACAACTAGTATATATTTTCAACTTTAATATAGAATACTTAAAATTATCATATTACACAAGTGTGAGGATATAAAATATCTGAGAAATTTTATTCATGGGCGTAATTACAATATGTAACATTATTTACTTTACAAAAAGACTTCTGTATTTATTTCAACGAAAGAAGCAGCATATGGGATATCGAAGTTATTCATGACTTCTGGGTGTAAGACACCTAATTGACCGATTTGTCTTGCTTCTTCACCTTCCTTGGCTCTGAACATAATTTTAGCACCTCTACCTTCGAAAAAGGTCTTAATTGAATCATCTTGTTCAATCCAATAACCTCTACCACTAGCATCTGCACCATAGTTAATCAACCATTGTGTTCTTAAGGTTTGCATCATCTTACCTAATAAACCTTGAATGATTTCAAAACCGGAGTTCTTACCAACGTAAATGGCAGCCCAATGACGTTCATTATAAGCTTTTCTCTCTAATTTTTCATTTTTGAAAACAACATCACCTGTTTCAAAGACTTTAATTGGTAAAGAATGTTTTCTATTTTCTTTAACAGTTTTTAAGATACCTGGTAATAATGTGGTTCTGACAACTTGATATTCTAAAGTTTTTGGGTTAGCTAACTTAACAACCTTAGTACCATCATCTTCTGTTCTTAGGAACTTGAAATTTTCGTCATGAGAACATAGAGTTAATGGTAAAACTTCTAACCAAGAAGCTTGGGCAGATGCAGATCTGAAAATATCAGAAATTTTATTTACTGGTAATGGAGAAGCAATGAAATTAGCGTTAGATAATTTTTCACCCTTTGGTAAATTGTTGTAACCATAACCGATGGCAGCATCTTCCATAATATCACATGGATGTAAAATATCTGCTCTTGTAATTGGAATAGAAACATGCATGATGTCCTTATCTTCAGTGGAAGGAGTACCTTCTAAAGACATTTTTTTCAAACAAGCAGCAATTTCTTCTGGAGTTTGTTCTAGACCTAAACAGGAGTTAATGTATTTCATAGAAATATCCATATTTCTTGGATCAAAGTTTGGACACATACGAGATTCGTTGTTGTGTTTAGATACAACTTCAACTGGTTCGACAGTGAATTCTTCTTCACAGTAACGAGAGAACATGGAAACTAACATGTTAACAACAACATCAGCTTTAGTCTTATCAGTGGCAGTAATATCAATGAAGATATTACGGGTATCTAGAGAAATCTTTGAGTGTTCAGAGTTAATCAATGGTGGTAAAGAACAAACAACGTTGTCACTATCCATGATTACTGGGAAAACTGGTGAATTTTCAATGATGTGTGTGAAACGACCTAAATTGTTTTTTTGTTCTGGTTGATTATAGAAATCAATTAATTCAGCACCATCAAATTCTTTAGTTTGATTTAATGGAATAAATTTAATGTCCTTTGGAGGTAGAGCACGGTAGTAAAATGGAGCTTTGATAGTATCTAAATCATGAGTACCCATAGCAACCAATGATCTATTTCTACAAACATTAGAATGTAATTTATCTTGTAAAGCAATGAAAGAAGCATATGATTTTTCAGTGAACTTAATATTTCTTAAGATAGCTGATGCAGCATATGGTCTAACTTGTTCAGTTGATTCTTCAATTATAAGTTGAGTAGTTGGAGCGGTCAATCTGTATTTTGGAGTTTCACTTCTGCCAATATATTCGTTTAAAGATTGTGCAATACCTTCTATACATAATAAATCGTAACGATTAGCACCGATTTCAATTTTTAATTCTGGTTCTTCATTATTCTTTAAGGCTTCTTCAGTGGTATCTTCATCTAATTCAATACCAAATTCGAAACATAATTCATCGAACTCTTCGTTGGTATAATTTTTACCTAAAAGATCAAACAATTGTTGTTTGTTAACAGAAACGGTAGGCATTTTTTCTATAAATTACTGCGAATGGGCTATCGATCAATATTTTGAAAGAATATATACTGGCAATACAAAGAACAGTTACAAATATTGATATATAACTTTTAATTAAAAAAATATATACTAATGCTATTTCAAATAAATCAATTTTAAATTCAAAGTTTCAATAATGTCGACTCATTTCAAGTTTGGCAGCGTTTCTTCCATATTGAAAAATTTTCAATATCGTTTGCAACGAAACATATACACGTGACCAATACCAGTTTCCATCTTAAATATTGATATATATATATATACCACAATAGATGACATAGTTATCATGTAGTGTCACCAAAATGATTGTATCAATAAGCATCTGTATCGCTCGACAAAGTTTCTTCTTCTCTTTGTGATTTTAATAAAGCATATTTAGATATCAATTTCTTTAAAGTTGACAATGGTACCGGCTTCTCAAAA
The DNA here is from genome assembly GCA_030568135.1 of Vanderwaltozyma yarrowii. NCBI lineage: Eukaryota > Fungi > Ascomycota > Saccharomycetes > Saccharomycetales > Saccharomycetaceae > Vanderwaltozyma > Vanderwaltozyma yarrowii. The sequence goes on from JAJLTL010000049.1 coordinate 21,249, forward strand.
ACATCACTAAAGATATTAGTATTTGCCGCTTCGTGATAATAACTGGTTGCTGCTACAATTGGTGTATCAGAATTTATGCCATTTGTATGCTTTAATAATTTAACAATATCTACTGCACCTAACTTAGGAATTTTTAATGCTGTTATAATTAAATCAAATTTTACACCACTAGTAGCTCTACTTACTAATTCATCACCTGCACCTACACTTACTACTGTACACCCAATACTTTCTAAATCTCTAGTTGTACAATATCTGTGAATAGGAATGGGTTCACATAATAAGATATCCATATGATACGAAACTTCATCTATCCCTGATGAATTCTTCCTTGCACTACGTCTTCTATTTCTTACAGAATGAATTTTTGAGATAGCTTGAAGTCTCTCTGAATCTTCGACATTCATTTCACTTGTAGTTGACCTACTCGAGGAACCCTTTGATACACGGCGTGTCCTATAATAAAATGGGGTATTTCCTACAGGACTATTAATAGCAGCACCGGATGGTGATATAGGGACCTTTAACTTTGATGAAGGAGATTCATCAATTAAGCGAGATACTGTAGGATATGTTGGACTAAACATTGGATCACTAGCATCAATACTATCTTTTCTAGTTGAATAATCTGAATATAAGTTTATACTCCTGTCAGGCGAATGTGATTTTACAGAGCCACTGTCTGAAGCAATAGATGTGCGATGAATATGTCCACTTGCCGGAGAACTTACTCCTGAATTTTTTCCCACTCTTATTTTAGAAACTGATCCTCCTGATGAAGAACTTGGTATAGATGCAGAAGAAGTTCTTCTATGGACGTTGGTTAACTCTGATAGATGTTCATTTTTCAATCTATTAATGGCATCCTTATTTGCTTTATCCAATGCTGACAAATTTCTATAATTGAATGAACCAAATTCTGTCTGCGTTTCAGTTAGCTTACTGTACCTTCTTTCTCTCATGTGCGGAGGAATTGCAGATGGAGGATGCTTAGTGGTGGGTGAACTATAATCGCTATATTTTTGAGAATCTGACTCTAATACAGAAGATATACTCAGCTTATTCAATGGAGTAAGAGACCCACTAGAGTTATAAGATGCATCTACTTGACCGTTCGTTATTTTGTTAAATAGTTCTTCATCATTACATGCATTTGAAAGCGGTGTTGAATTATAAAGCTCCGTGTCCTCAATCTTGATCTGTTCTTCTGTATCTTCACCTAAATCTTCAAGCACGGCACCTCTTAATTCAAAGTAATCAGTATCTTCTGGATTTTCTACCGAGGGAACAAAGGATGCTTCCTCATCATATACATGGTCCCAATCAACACCTTTAAAATATGGATGATCTTTAATTTCCTGTGTTCCATTTGCCCCCAATCTTTTAGATGGGTCTAAAACCAATAACTTATTAATTAGATCTTTTGCATCAGGACTAATACACTCGGCTTCTTCTTCTGGGGAAGAAAATTCTGGCCAATCAATTGTACCTGCTAAAATATTCCTAAAAACTGAATCTACTGAAGTGGAATGAAATGGTGGATATCCAAAATAAAGTTCAAATAATATACATCCTACAGACCACCAATCACAAAGACTATCTTCTCCCGTACCTTTAATGGTCTCTGGAGCTAAATAATCAGGAGTTCCAAAGAATTTATTTAGTTGTTTTGAGTCGTCAGGATGATATAATGCATAATCTGTCAAAGAATTCATATCTATAGATCCAGATAATGAAGAACCAGCTCTAGGCCTATTATTATTTTGGATGGATGTAGAAGATACATCTGAATGAGTAAATTCAGGAAGCGTAAATGAAGTTGTTGAATCATTTTTTTTAATCATAACTATGTCCGGATTAGATACTGCACTTGAGTTTGAATCTCTTCTATCACGTTCACGGATTATTCCGTCCATAATCATGTTTGTTGTGTGCAGCTCATCATCGTTATTAAAATTATGAAATGAACTGGAAATGGATCCTTGATTGCTATGGCCACTCGAAAAACTTAATTGTTTCGCTCTAGGTGGAACAGTTTGATGACGATGTACTAAACCTGCTCTTGATAGTCCAAAATCAGTTAATTTCAGGTGACCGTCTCTATCTATTAATAAATTATCTGGTTTTAAATCATGGTGGATAATCCCATTTTTATGCATATCGTCTACACCAATGATTACTTCACTTATATATTGCTTGGCCCATTTGTCAGGTAAATAACCCATCATTTTAATAACTGTCGCCAAATCACCACCAGGTAAATATTCCATTACTAGGAATAAATTATCTTTATTTTGGAATGATTCGTATAATCTAGCTACATATGGTTTCTCGCTCTGTACCATCATAATTGCACGCTCCGACTTAACGTTTGTGACTTGATTCTTTGCAATCATATCTGATTTCTTTAATACTTTAATAGCAACATAATCACCTGTCAATTTTTTACGAGCCAAATAAACACTACCATAAGCACCCTTACTAATCGGCTTGATTACATTATAGTCCTTTATACTTGGATTTGGACTTTTAATTTGATTTGTAGCTAGTAGTAAAGGTGATAATGGTTGTTTTGGTAAACCAGAAAAAGTTGGCGGTTGTTCAGGTGTTAAAAATTCACGAGCGATCGAGAATGGTGAATTAATTGGAGAATGTATTCTTTCAACATTTGATTTTGACCCACTACTTGATCTAGTTGGTTGATTCAATGCTGTTGTATTGGAAGTTGAAGAGGAAGACGAATTTAATAATGGAGACCCTCTTCTTGGAGTCAACATGATTCTTGTTTTCATCTTAGGTACCACTAGAGAATGTGTAGAGATATTATTAAGAAGTCTTGGCGAAGACATTATAGGTGTATTAAGTAGCGAACTTGAATCCGACTTAATCCTACTGCTATTCCTTGAATTACTATAACTTGTAGTTGTACGTTCTGGTTCTTCGACAACATATTCACTGGAATCGTTATTATTATGGTATTCTAATTTTTGTTTTGGAGTTATTGATCTGGATATTGAATTTCTTGCTGAAGAAGAAGACCAGTTTATGCTGTTACTGTCATGATCAGCGATGTTTTCATTACTTAAATTTTTATGTTTAGCATCAGGTAGATCATCTGCATTTAGATAAGCCTCTGTAAATAAATTATTTTTATGAGGTCTTTGTGGTTGTGGTGATTTGAATGTTGCATTTAACGAATCATCATTAGGTAAACTGTTCACTAAACTTTTATTCGTTAATGCAGGTATCACAGGCCTTTCCAATTCACGGAATTGTTCGTCTTGTATAGATGTGTTGCTTGCAGAATTTAATGGTGTTCCTAAAGAGTGTGATAAATATAGTTTATTATTTTCTAGTTGTTCTCTTATTAATTGGGAAACATAGCTATTTACCTCATTTTTAATTCTGTAAGAATATGTTGTTGCGTTATCTAATCTTAAGACGGCTTCTACTTTATCATTCGCCAGTTTTATTGTATCTTCTATCAGAGCGTTTGAAGCATTATCTTTTATGTCATCAGATGGAATATTCCAATTATGTATATCTTCTATATTTGAATTAGTATTTGGTGAAAATTCATATTGAGTTGAATATTGATATTGATTTTGATTTTGGTTTTGATTTTGATTTTGATTTTGATTTATATTGTTTAATACACGGTTAGCTGTACTCTGTGTACCTATATCACTAGTTGATAATCTTATTTGACTTGTATTGATATCTATTGCTCTTTCACATAGCTCTATTAAATTTTGCAATATAGTTAGTTTAATATTCACTTTTGATCCTTTATACTCTTGTATTATTTCTTCTTCCCCGTTTTGTTCTATTAGTTCTTGAAGTGTTGTTAGATATTTTAAATGATCTACAAGGTTATCTTGCAGAAGTTGTATTATCGATTGGATTCTATGTTCACATACACAACTTTTTGAATGACTTTCTAACCACCAATCTGGAATATACATTTCACAAACTCTACATAATTCTAAATTTGGATCAGGTAAATTAATTTCATCTGTGTATAATTGAGTTTCTAAATAGTTCAAATATTCCATAAAGAGATAACTACCGAACCCCAACATTTTTATAAAATCTTCAGGTAATTTTGATGTTAGTTTATTATACTCATTTTGTAAAGAATCATCGTAAGGTTTTATTATCCACATCGAATGTGTGGGTAAATGTGTCACATTATTATGAATTAAAATCCCACACGCTTCCAATGTTAAAGTAGAACCTTCTATATCATAAACGTCGAAAGTAATAGTATATGAAACATTGTCATTTACCAACCACATTTGTAAAGCTTCATTAAAGACAGCTTTATCTTTTATCGACCCCACAATAAGATCTGATATGGGTGAATGCAATGAAGGTAATTCAGTACCGATGATACTTTCCCAAACAGGGGAGATATACCGTATGAGACCATTAAGATCCAATTCCAGGATCATAGCCGGGTTTGACTCAGTAGCCAAGTTTATATATTTTTCATAATTAGCTGAAGAATTCGATGACGAATTAGAATTTGATCGTCTAACTTCCATAATAATGTTTTAGTTCAACTGATTTCTCAAGTTAACAAAATATCCTATCCCAGTATGGATGTTAGTTTTAATAATGTGACTGTACTTTCACTACTAAATAACACAATAACAATAATAAAGTGAACATTAAAATAAGTCACCCCTTTCTAAATACAAAAGGTTCAAAAAAAAAAAAATACCTTCTACATCTTCTATTGTGCCTTGTGATCCAAAAAAAAAAAAAAAGTATGTGAGCTTTAAAGTTTATGGATATTTTTTTTAAAAAAAAAGATGAAAGTTGCAAGAGCTATAAAATATTCAGATATTCGTTTAGTTATGTAAAGAGTTGTAGTTTGTTATTAGACAGAGATGAACCTTTTCAGATTCTGCAAGGGTATCAGACTATATCGCAATCCATATCTTACTAATAGAATGACTAAAGCTATTAAACCTATGTTTGTTAAAGATCCGGTAGTCTGGATCGATTGTGAAATGACTGGTTTAGATCATACAACTGATCATATCATTGAAATCTGTTGTATTGTAACAGATGGAGATATGAACATCGTGAAAGATCCTATCACTGGGAAAGAGAATTGTTATGAGAGTGTTATTCATTACGATAGTGATGTGATGTCGAAGATGAATGAATGGTGTATCGAGCAACATGGTAAGAGTGGATTAACCAAGCAGGTCGTTGAGAGCGATAAGACATTGGTGGAAGTGCAACGTGAAGTATTACAACATGTTAATAAGTATATACCTAATAAGAATGTTGGTATATTAGCAGGTAATTCTGTTCATGTTGATAGATTATTTTTACTTAGAGAGTTCCCAAGTTTGATTGATCATTTATTTTATAGAATAATTGATGTAAGTAGTATAATGGAAGTTTGTAAGAGACATAATAATGCATTACAAAATGTTATTCCGAAGAAAGTAACAGAGCATACAGCCAAGAGTGATATTATTGAGTCTATCAATCAATTGAAATGGTATACGACTAATTATTTTAAGAATTCTAAAGAGACCGAAGAATTTGTTAAAACACAATCAACAGTAAACAATACTGCTGCTACTGCTGCTACTACTGCTTCTGCTGCAGCCGCTACATCCGACGACAATAAGAAGAGGAAACTAGATTGTTAAATGATAATGTATAATTTTTTATAAAACATAACTGTATATTTTGAATAAAACAGACCTTCACGTGATAAGACATGGCATATTAATTAGTATGGAATTTACAAGGGAATGTAACATGACAATGTAAGGTTTAACTAACGGTGATCGTACGAGGAGAGTGCTATAATATGGTAAACTAATAAAAAAAATACAGTAATTGTTATTAGGTCAGGTCAGTCAAGACAAGCATCCAAACAAAGTGCAACAAAAAAACGAAAACATCTGGGAACCATACCACGTCTCGATACAACAAGGGCAAACAAACAAAAAAATAAAGTTCGGACATAATGAAATTGATGTGTAAGTGAAACAACTAGTACTACCACGATCTCATAAGAAAAGTTAGTGATGTTGTATCTCTTAGTAAAGCATGAAGATCTGTAAGTGTAAGTTGCAAGTTGCAAGTTGTAAGTTGTAATTTGTAAATAATTCTGTCACAATGAGCAAAAACAGAGAGATAACGGGTTAAAAGAACGAAGAAGTAATATTTTAATTTAAGTTAAATTAAATTACACTACTATTTAAAATTAAATATTTTCGATATCGTTAATTTTAAATTTTTAACGTATTAAAAACGTAGGGATCAAAGAACAATACTACTGTATTGTACACTACAGTACTGTACACTGCTGTGTACAGTACATTAGTGCAGTGTATTCGGTTGGGTTGGCCAGCCAGGAGACAAAGGATTTCTCTTGAAGTCTCCCCTGGGTTAGTTTAAAGAATAACATAGAATAGAAGGTTCAATTCGACCACTTCTAAAAACATGTTTCGCGAGAAACAAAACAGCAACAATAAATAATATTGTTCTATCTCTCCTCTTAATTACACTCACACTCACACTCACAGGCAGCCAGACAGACTGACACATACATACATACAATAACAACATCCATAGCAGAAAATATTATTGTGTTGCCATAATAAGATTTAAAATTCATTTTAATTGCTGGGTTGAAATTAAACAAAACTAAACTAAATTAAATTACACTAAACCAAGTTTTTTTTCAGTCTAGACCGCGGTTGAGCACCCCTAGAATACCTAGGTGTACCACCCACACTTTAACTACCACGGGGTAGAGAACCGCACGCAGAACCGCACACCCTAACACACCACAGGGCTGCAGCGTTACGAAACAGGGCACACCCAACCCGGTTCGTTTCCAGAGAGCACCGACCCAACACCACACACTGGCCCAGCCTGTCCCGTTACGGAACAACTATATCGCGTAACCCAATCGGTCACATTGTGTTTGAGGTTCAGCAGCGTTTTTCTGGTGGGTTAGTATTACGAGAAATGTGAATTTGAGCTAATGGTTGCGTCGGGAGGGAAAAGCTATTTATAAACCAGTTGTTTAAGTTTTATCGAACACTACACTGCGGTGGAATTAGTGAATGTGAATGTGAAGTTAAATAGAAATAGAAATAGAAATAGCAGGAATCTGAGCGAACCGTATTTGACATTGGATAATTTTTATGTTTTTTTAATTAATTAAACTCATGTTATATCGGTGTGTCTGGGTATTTTACTCTTTTTTTAGTGTGTTGTTCGAAATAGGCTATTTTACTGATAGAAAACGTGGAATGGTTTTAAAGCTAATACGTTTAAACCATTACATCAATTTTAGACAGGGTGTACAAGTATATTATAGTATAATACTTCTATATACATGGAGAGGAGCGAAGATAAAAGATAAACAGAAACAGAAACAGCAAGAGCAAGAGAGTACAGAATATCAAGGTAATGGTTATTGTACGAACCCTCTTTTTTTTTAATTAATATTGCATTTCGCTTTTTCGAAATAAGAATTTTTTTTTTTTCATTTCCACTACGCCTGTTTCTTCGCTTTGGATTTTTAATTTTAATTTTTTCTGTATTAACAGTTTCGAAAAATGATAGATTATTCGAATGGTATTGATAATGTAAAATGCAAATTAAAAAAAAAAATAAAGTGGAATAACGGAAAAGTTATCGTTCTTGTTCATCGTTTTTACAGTAATATAGTTTGATGAGAATGTTTATTTGTATATGTATGTATATGTATATGTATATGTACACTCCATTTACAATATGCATATTTACTGTACAAGCATGAAAAAAATATTATGCTTTTATTAGAATACTTGCGGTTAAGATATAGTTTCTTATTTTCATTATTTTCATGGTTAGCAAATAGTAATCTACATACACACTTCACTCTCTTTTCGTTTTTTCTGCCAAAGAAAAAACAAACAGAAAAGTTTTATGATCAGAAAGAACCTTATAATTACATTGCATTACACTAAATTTTTTAAAATTAAAATTAAAGTTCTATAGGAACTAAAAGAAGGAAGTAAGTAATGCAGCAGGAAATATTTTTTTTTATTTTTAAATTTTTTTATTACTTCCTCTTCCCTATTTGACCTTAATCTTGGAAGTAATTGGCTTCATACATATCTATGTACATACATACACAAGCACATCACATTACCATAACCATCATCATCACCATCACCATAATTCTCATTATCATTATCACATAAACTTATACATATAAATATATATATAGAGGATGCTGTATTTTGTATATTCCTTTTAGGTTGAAAATTCTTGGTACTCACTTGATAATATTTTTATTTTTATTTTTAGACATTTCATTTAATAATCTATTTAATATATATAAAATATTATCACGATATATTATAACGTTAAATATAAATATAATTAAAAATAATAATTATCAAACAATAATTTATATATATATATATTTTTTTTACTAATATCACAAAGAAGGGGACAATAAGTGTTTTTTAAAATTACCTATTTCTACTTATACACACTTCCCTACTACAACATTCAAATACATAGATAAATTTCAACCCATTATATTCTCGATTCAACTACTTCCCTTTTTTTTAATAGACATTTTTCCCATCATCATATTTTTAATAATAACGAAAAAAACACATAGCATATCAAACATGAATACATCAAATTCTATTATACCTAATGACATTCCTGTAGATTTTAAATCTACTTTACCACCTCGTAAAAGAGCAAAGACTCAAGAAGAGAAAGAACAAAGAAGAATTGAAAGAATCCTAAGAAATATAAAAGCTGCTCATCAATCAAGAGAAAAAAAAAGATTACATCTTCAATATTTAGAACAAAAATGTAACGTTTTAGAAAAAATTTTATCAAAATTAGATAATTTAGATGTTTTTTTACAAGATGATCAATCTTTATTAAAAGAATTTAAAAATTTATCTCAAACTGATGAAAATGCGGACTTCGAACCAATAGTTTCTTCAGCTGTAGTAACATCAACAGCTACAGATGAATCTCCATCGCAATCAATTTCAACTCCATCGACATATACCCCTGTCTCATCTCATTTTAATGATGAAGTTAAAAATACTGTTTCTCCATCATCAACAATTAGATTCCCAACTAGTCCACCAGATAGTAATAACAACAATGTATTGCTTAATTTAGGTAAAAATGAAAATTCCTTAATTGGAATGAATAATATTAAACTTAATTCCTCGATTTTAAATGAAGAAAGTTTAACTAATTGGGATTTACAATTGACAAAATCATCATTATTAACAAACAATAATAATGTTTCTACTTCTTCTTTCATTAGTAAGAATGATGATACCAATAACAGTAATAATAATTTAATGACTTTGAATGATCCAACTGATGATTTCATTTCAAATAACAATGATACTCATTTGGAACATTTCCATTTAATTAAACAAGAATACGAAGCTGAAGATGACTTCATTTATGTTGAAGAATTCAACAGTGCTCGCAACAGCAAATTATTTTTATCCGTTACTGATGATGTTGACATCGACGATTGGCGTAATTCAATGGTAATGTCCAAACCAATCGTATGAAAATCTATCTAAAGAGAGATAGAGAGGCTATCTAACAATTACTACTATTACATCTTCAAACAAGACATATTAAAAAATAACGAAAACAAAATATAATAAAACAATGATTTATTTCTTTTGAAGAATTTTTGCAAAAAAATCGTCTGGAACGTTACAAGGCAATATCTCAATTGAAAAGAATATTATCATGTTGATATCATATCATATTCCTTAAATATATATATTAAACGAAATAAAGAAAAAAGAGACAATTCAGAGTAGAATTACCTCCAAATTTAGAACATCGGTGATCCTTTTTGTATAATATAATATCGATTATCTCACATTTATAATTGTATACCATTGTTAAAATTCTGTATATTAAAAAACCTAGTTCACAAACTCACTAAATAAATATAATAAACATTAATCACAATTTATAACCATCTATTAAACCTTTATTAATAGTAGTTCTTGATATTAAAAACATCATTACAATATTTATCAGTTTGGCTAATCATTATTGGTTCATTTGCTCCGGAAGTCACGATATTTAAAACAATGACTCAAATAACGAATGATGATGATTCCAAACATGTTGAAACCATTGAGATAAGAATATACAAATGGTATATAAAGAGGACATATTGAGGTTGATGATGGTGGTGTTTCCCGTGTTGTAATTCTTCTTGTATTGTTGTAGTTTTTGTTTTTTTGGTTCCAGTATGTCACCAAACCAGTTTAACTTATTAGACTGAAAACCAAAAAAATTCAGATACATATACACAAATTTATATAAAACATTTACATTATGAGTACTGTTTTAATACCTGGGCCTATTGAATTAAGTGATAATGTCAAGAATTCATTTAATGATTCATTTTTAGCTCCTGCTGACCCTAAATTTGTTAAGATTTTTCAAAGAACTTTGAAAAACACAAGACTGTTATTTGAATCATCAGCACCTGAAGCACAGCCTTTGATTCTTGCAGGATCTGGTACACTAGGTTGGGATGTTGTTGGATCAAATGCGATAGATCAAGGTGATAAAGTTCTTTTAATATCTACTGGGTTTTTCTCAGAATCGTTTAAGGATTGTTTGACTATGCATGGTGCAGATGTCAAAGAATTAGTAGCTCCACTTGGAGGCATTGTTTCTTTACAAGATATTGAAAATGAATTACAAAATTCAAAATATAAGATGATTTGTATTACACATGTTGATACCTCAACTTCTGTTTTAAATGATGTTCAAGGCATTAGTGAAGTCACTAGAAAATGTTCACCTGATACTTTGATTGTTGTAGATGGTGTTTGTTCTGTTGGTTGTGAAACATTAAAATTTGATGAATGGGGGATAGATTTCTGTCTTTCTGCATCTCAAAAGGCTATTGGAGCACCACCGGGATTAAGTATATCAATGATAAGTGAAAAATTTATTAAAGTATCAGAAATTCATAAAGATACTGCATATTTCACATCATTGAAAAGATGGTTACCAATAATTAAAAAATATGAAACAGGTTCTCCAGGTTATTTTGCTACTTTATCTGTTCCATTAATTAATTCATTAGATGTTGCATTACAAGAAATTTTAAATTATCCAAATGGATTAAAGGGAAGAATTGAAGCAACCAAGAAGTCAAGTGATTTCTTAAAATCAACATTACAAAATGAACTTAATTTAAAACTTGTCACTATTGATGATAAATACAATGCACACGGAGTTACGGCAGTTTACGTTGACGACCCAAGTAAAGTTATTACTTATTTAAAAGAAAATGGAGTTATTATCACAGGTGGGATTCAAAAGGATATTGCTAGTAAATGTGTTCGTATTGGACATATGGGTGTCTCTGCATGCAATCCTGAACTAAACCATATTCCAAGATGTTTGGAATTAATAAAGGAAGCGTTGAGTCAGTAAGCAATCAACAGACAATTAAAGCCACGTTTATATTAATATTATCAAATAGAACAAATGTTCCTTATAGTCAGTCACTCTTACTTACCCTTTAAAAATTACTCTGCAAATAACCCATAGCATTCTCACCTTACACCCCACCTGTAGATTATACTAAAGTACCTTATACATTGTTAGTATGGTTAATCAGGTGGTACGTTTTTTTCCCAATTTATCTATTCATTCATTCATTATTCAAAGCCTCACCTGTTCTAAGGTGATGTGATTGAACCAACACCACCCACTTTCTAGGTCCCCTTCCCACGTCCGGGCCCTTGAAATTAGTGAATTTTTCAATAAAATAAAGGTTCATTTTTTAAGATGAAAAGTATTTATATTCTTTTTAATAATTATTAATTAATTAATTATCCAATATATATATATATCTATATTAAAATTCATATATTCATATTATATTACCTAATTTATTTTTAAAAGAAGATACTCAATTGAGCGAGTAAGAAGCAAGTTTTACACAATGCCTTACGCTTTATCAGAATCCCATAAACATTTACTTCAAGCTCATTTGAGTGAGACTGATCCAGAAGTCGATTCTATTATCAAGGATGAAATAGATAGACAAAAACATTTCATTGACTTGATTGCATCTGAAAATTTCACTTCCACTTCTGTTTACGATGCATTGGGAACCCCAATGTCCAATAAATACTCAGAAGGTTATCCAGGTGCTCGTTATTATGGTGGTAATGAACATATCGATCGTATGGAGTTGTTGTGTCAACAGAGAGCTTTGGAAGCTTTCTCTGTCACACCAGATAAATGGGGCGTCAATGTCCAGCCATTGTCTGGTTCCCCAGCTAACTTGGAAGTTTACCAGGCTTTAATGAGGCCACATGAAAGACTAATGGGTTTATATTTACCAGATGGTGGTCATTTATCTCACGGTTATGCCACCGAACATAGAGCTATTTCTGCAGTTTCTACATATTTTGAATCATTCCCTTACAGAGTGAATCAAGAAACGGGTATCATTGACTATGACACTTTAGAGAAGAATGCCATTTTGTATAGACCAAAAATATTGGTTGCTGGTACTTCTGCATATTGTCGTTTGATTGATTACAAGAGAATGAGAGAGATTGCTGATAAATGTGGTGCATATTTAATGGTCGATATGGCTCATATTTCAGGATTAGTTGCTGCTGGTGTTATTCCATCTCCATTCGAATTTGCTGATATTGTCACCACCACTACACATAAAACTTTAAGAGGTCCCCGTGGTGCTATGATATTCTTCAGAAGAGGTGTTAGAAGTGTCAATCCAAAGACTGGTAAAGAAGTTTTATATGATTTAGAAAATCCAATCAATTTCTCTGTTTTCCCAGGCCATCAAGGTGGTCCACATAACCATACCATCGCTGCTTTAGCTACTGCCTTGAAACAAGCTGCTTCCCCAGAATTTAAAGAGTACCAACTTCAAGTATTAAAGAATGCTAAATCTTTAGAAGAAGAATTCATTAAATTAGGATACAAATTAGTTGCTGATGGTACAGATTCTCATATGGTCCTACTTTCTTTAAGAGAACAAGGTATCGATGGTGCTCGTGTTGAATACGTTTGTGAAAAGATTAACATTGCTCTGAACAAAAATTCTATTCCAGGTGATAAATCTGCTCTAGTTCCAGGTGGTGTTCGTATCGGTTCTCCAGCAATGACTACTAGAGGTATGGGCGAAGCTGATTTTAAGAGAATTGTTGACTATATCGATAAAACTGTTAAATTTGCAAGCGCTATTCAACAATCTTTACCAAAAGAAGCTAATAAATTAAAAGATTTCAAAGCTAAAGTTGATGAACGTTCTGCAGAATTAAGCCAATGGAAACAAGATATTTATAACTGGTCTAATGAATACCCATTACCTGTATAGACTATATTTATTCTTTCCATTAAGTACAACTTATCTTTTAAATAGTTTCATTATATAAAAAAATTATGTACGATAATAAATTAATCCATCCAAGTCATAATAATAACATTAAGATTTATCCAAGCACTGCTGGTTTTTTCATGAAATGTCCACCTGAAGTAAGAATAAATTCATCTAAACTGTATGTATTTCTATCACTAAATAACAAGTAATAGTATTTCAAAGTTTGAGAATACCAGCTACTTGGAATCTTTTCCAATATATTAGTTACCTTGTTGTCCTGTATTTCCTTAACTTCCCATATCCCTTTTGCTCTTTGGTTTATTTTCTCCAAAGATCCTATTGTAGTTTTAAATAATGATTCTCCCATATCTCTCCATTTAGAATCACCTGTGATTCTGTACATGTAAAAAATTGATTCAATAGTATTTGGAGACAATAATGTTTGGCGATCAATCTTGTTAATCCAAAACGGTCTATTTGGATAATTCTCCCATGATGCTACTTCTTTATTTACATCTTCTGATGTGAAGTTAATAACACTTTTATCCTTATCTTTCGTGAACATTAAAATTCTATGTAATTTTTGACTTTCTGGATCTTCTGAAGTATCTTTTTTAGCACCTTTAGTAGAAACCATGACCTCATTTGGTAGTTCGCCATCAACATTGTCTACACTTTTACTATATTTTCCCTCGTTGATTTGAGCAGCTTTTGCATTTGCATCAAAATTGCATAATTCATCAGTACATGAATCCAAATATAAATGTGTAGGCATTAATCCTTCAAAATAGTTGTTTAACATAAAACAACTTTCTGTAAGATTTGCTGCAAAATCCATATACTGAGAAGCATTGAATAATTTTGAACCCATGGCCATTGTCGATGCTAATGAACAAGATTCGTGGTACATATCTTGATAACGTCTCATTTCTACTTTCAATTCATTTTTGGAAGGAGAATACCATGATCTTGTTTTCAAAGATGAAATTAAAGTTAGTTTTTTCCCTAAAGGAGTCTTAGGATTAAATAGCATTAAATCATGAATATAATCCATTGCAGAAACAAAATATTTTTTAGAACTTTTAGTGTTCTCTTTATCCTTTATCTCTGCTTCAGTTTTATCTATAACCTCTTTTTCGGTTGTCTCTTTTGGATTCAGAATAGCATCTTCAATTTCACCATCAAGTTCCTTTTCACCAAAACTAGTTGATGTTAAATAACTATCAGGAATTTTCAATATATCATGATTGTCTAATAAATGGAATAATTTTACTAAATTTCCATAGACGGGCTGAGACTTATCATTCATAACAAACAATTGATTTCTATGATCTCTATCATCAGGAGAAATCTTTACAGTACCATCTTGTTGACAATATACATACATGAAGTTTTCATCGATACTCTTCATTACTTTTGAACCACGGACATGATCACCTTTAGAAACTTCTTCAGGTGTTAATAAAGTGCAACCAGATGCATCAATATGATCAGGGAACATATGATCCAAAGCAAATTCATCTTCTGATTTTGCAAGAGTATCATAAATTCCATATATAGCTGCAAAATATTTATTAGTTTTTGTTATTTGTGACAATCTTGTAAATTCTAATGCCAAATTACTTAATGAACCTGTATCAGCATGTTGATATGGGAATCTATTTTGGTATTGAGTTTGCCATGGATATTGCAATATAGGGATTCTATTTGGTGTATCAAATGAACGTAATATAAAATCAGCTAGTGCTTTAGCTTGTGTTAATAATATTTGATCATGCGATAAATCGTATGCAGATATTAGACCACCCAAAGCTCGTTTGGTTAAATCTGGAATGTCTGCTACTACAACAGAAGCTGGTGGAATACGGAAATCTACCTGTGATATAATAGCAACAGCTTCATCAAATAGCATATATTCATTCATGATGTATAGAGTATCCAGCATATCAATTAATTTTATTGGCCAAGTAGTGTCTAGTTCAT
Organism: Vanderwaltozyma yarrowii; assembly: GCA_030568135.1. NCBI lineage: Eukaryota > Fungi > Ascomycota > Saccharomycetes > Saccharomycetales > Saccharomycetaceae > Vanderwaltozyma > Vanderwaltozyma yarrowii. The sequence goes on from JAJLTL010000049.1 coordinate 36,661, forward strand.
TTTTTGATTTTAATATAATGTCTTCACTATTTAGTGATTTAGTCAATAGACGTCGTAGTTGAGTTAATACATTTTCATTCTCATTTGTTAAACCAGTATTGAGTTGTAATGGCTTTTGCAATAAAGTTATTTCTTCTTGTGCAACATTAATACGTGTTGGTAATGACATCTCGTATAGCACAGGATATCTTTCTTTATAAGTTAATAATGAACTAGACCAAGCAGTTTGATCCATTTCAATGTTTCGTATGAATTTTTCTTTTGAAGGTTCAGTAATAAGTAATGGAAAATACTTATTCTTAACTTTTAATACTGCCGGATCTGAGAGATCTGTGCCTATAGTTGAAGTTGACGTGGTCTTACCATTAGCTTTACTATCTACTGACACGTCATTGCCTACAACGTTAGTATTACCAGTAGAATCAACATCATTACCTTTAGTATTGTCAATAGCAGGCATATACTCATTTTCAGCATATGAATTCAACATACTAATCTCATTCTGGAAAGTATAATAAAATAATAAAACGATTGTAATACAAAGCGGAAGAACAGATCTCAGTCTGCGTACAAACGATACAATCAACTTATCCAGATGCATACCTACTTTGAGTAGTAGGTCCTTATTCTGGTCTTATTGTTGTTGAATAGTCTACGATACCTTTATATTTTAAAACCAACCACTCTTCATTTATATTCTAAATTCTTCCTCCTCAGTTACATTTTTAAAAGTTTACGTGTAAGATAAATGGTTCATCGCTTGCGTTTGTAAACGGTTAAAATGAAAACAAAATGATTTATAAGATGAATCAGTGTAATACGGTGTATTAGATCTGTTGTTTCTGTACATGAGAATAGTCGGTACTAGAGCAAAGGATTAATAGGTATAATGAATGTGGATTCAGTAGAAGGTAATACAAGTTCTTTATCTAGAAAGAGATCGTTGACGTTAACACCAGTTTCTAAACTTAAAGCTGAAGTTGGTGCCAAAATTATAACTGAGAATGGGAATGTTGGGTTTCCTAAGAAGAGAACATTGCAGTCATCTGGATCTCCTGTTCGTAATATATCTGGACGTAGTGTGTCTGGGAGTATGGAAGACAACGGACCTGTTGATTGGCAGAAGTTGTATATCATTCAAAAGAAAGAATTAGAACGAGTTAATACTTTGAAAGATTTTCTAGAATTAGAAAAGCAATTAAAAGGTTAATTGTGTATATATGCGTATGCTATAGAGAGAGAGAGAGAGAGAGAGAGAGAGAGAGAGAGAGAGAGAGAATAACTATTTACGATTGTAGATGTAGTAGTAGTGTTGTACTAGACCAACGGGTTGTTGATTCGAATGGAACCATACCTAAACAGCAATCGATGATTTTTTCTTGATGTTGTTTATTTGTTATATGTGTCAGTCCTGGTAACAATTTTAATATTTGTTCACGTTGTGACATTTCTGGTTTATCCAATATATAATTTGAATCACCATTTTCTCCAAACATTCCAATGAATGCATCAGCTGAACCAAAATTAATAACTTCAGGCCATTGTTTTGCAGATGGAGTACCAAAAATATTAAATATCGATAACAGTAGTGATATATCACTGCCGGCGTCCTGATGAGTATTATCATTGGATGCACCATCATCGACTACAGCAGGTAAATATTGTATATTTTTAATAGATTTATTTTCTGAATTTTGTAACAATTGTGATAACACAACAAACAATGCCCAAATATCTATCTTATCTGTATAATTTTTAACACTAAACAGTAATTCTGGTGCTTTGTAAACAGATGTGGATACATCTGTAATTTTATCATTTTTTGGTTCTTTTGTAAAAGTTGGATCATAACTGATTCCAAAATCTGTTAATTTCAATACAATTTTATCACTATCGAGTGTATCCACCATGATATTCTGTGGTTTTATATCTCTATGAATGATCCCCAAATCATGAACACATTTGATTCCCTTCACCAGTTGTGTTAAAAAATCAAACACGTACATATTCACATCGAGTTTATTCTTGTAGATCGGTGGTTTATCCATCGAGTAATAAGGATTAAACGATTTCTTGTAATGTGATTGCATGAACTCATACAAGTTTTGCTTGTAGTAAGGGAACTGCAGTTGCAAGTCATCGTTTGTCTGTGTATGTGAGATTAAGTTTATTATATTTTCATTTTTTTGTAGTGATAATTTTTGTAGTATTTGTAATTCTTGATGTGGATCATGTGGTGGAGAGTAGTAATCTAATGAAATTGCTTTTATTGCGATGTTGTTGTTCTTTGTAATTGTAGCGAATCTAGTTACTTTGATAACCTCTTGCATTGTATGTGGTCTCTCTTTGCAGTTGGGGTGGTGGTCGTTAGAGTGTAGTAAGTGTATTTGCAAGTAAGTTAAAAAAAAACAATTTTTTTTTTTTAATAAATATATTCATTATGAGATCTATAAAGGACAGAGGATAAATAATACTAAAGTTAAATATTTCATTTTATGAATTGAGAGAGAATGTAAAAAATGTATAAGATATAAATATGTAAAATATGTGAATTATGTTTTATTGAAGGGGGGGGGGGGGAGATTGGTTAAAGTTATCTATTGAGTTTTCTTTTCATCAGTAGTATAAACTCTATCATCATCATCACCTTCAACTTCATTCTTTATAACTTCCATTCTTTTAATTTGTTCTTCTAAAGCTTCTTTGTTGTTTGTTAAATTCTTATCGAACAAATCATCTTCTGGTCTACGGTAAGAACCACCTAATCTATCCCATAGAGTAGTGAATTGACCGTAGTTATAGTTGAAATATAAATGATGAACAGTATGACAAGCGGTACCATTAACGTATGGGTTGTTTGACATATGGTTTGCATCATGAATCATAATCGACCAGAAATTGACAAAAGTGAATAATACCAAATAGAAATATTTGTTTAATGGCATAAACATTGGGTATAAATGGTATGGTAAAGATTGGAAATAACCATCGATTGGATGGAAAGCATGAGAAGCGAATGGGGTGCATACCAACCATTTGTGATGTGGTTTGTGAATAGCTTTGTAGACACGAGGCCAATGTAACCATCTGTGAGCTAAATAAATACCACAATCGGTGAACATGATGAAAGTGACTAATTCAAAAACCAATTGTTTCCAACCACCATTTGATAAATCCAAAGTAGTGTATAATTTTGAATAACCTTTCAATTCCATAATGAACCAGAAACAAGTCATCAAAGACATCAATGGGATTGAAGAGACTGCTAATTTAATTTCCAACATCATTTGATTTTTCAAATAACGTGGATGATTGAATACAGATTTATTGAATAGAGTGAAATATGATACGGTACCGAAGAACAGATATAAGGCCCAGCCGAAGATGGTAGTGACGAACCATAAAGACATGATCAATCTGAACAAGTTATAACGAGGCAATAGAGATTGGAAAGTAGTTTCAGTCATGTCCAATAAGTATGGAGTGTAACCGTAAACTTCTTTACAAATTCTAGTAGCAGGGTTTGCATTAAGAGTTGATAATAATGCAGTAGTATTTTTCAAACCTGTATTGATGTTTAATGAAGATTGCCATTCTAGAGGGATACTGTTTGCTAAAGTAGTTGGGAACAATTTAGCGTATAAATTATCGAATACGTAAGTATCGGCTACTTCTAATACCAAATCCATGATGAGGGGGGGTGGGGGTAGAGTGATGTGGTATATTATATTATATTATATTATATTATATTATGAAATAATATAATATAAAATAATATAGAAAGAGAGATAAGGTAAGATAATATAAGATAATGAAAGTGGGGAGTAGTGGAAGTATAAGAGAATAAATATAATATAATATAAATAACAGATTTATCTGTTATTTATATATGGCCGAGAATACCACGAGCACTCGCATTAGAGAGTACAAATGTGTCTTGATTGATTGAATTATTGATTGCTTATTGAATGGATAGACACTTAACAGATAGATCGATAGATGGATGGGATGGATGGTATTGATTGATTGATCGATTGATTGATTAGTTTCAACAACGGTATACAACGGTATACTAGTGGGTTCTGTACAGTACCACCAGTACCAGCACCTCGTATAGACGGTATCATCCATCACAGACCAGGTATTGTGGCAATGTCGTTACTCACTAAGCGATAAAAAAGACGAAAAGACGAAAAGACGAAACCAATGTAATGTAGCAGTTTAGCGCTAAAACGACAAACCCGAACCGAAATTTGCTTTTGACGGAAATAGACGAGCGTGGTTGTAAACGACGGGTGCTGTTGTGCTGCTCCTGCTGCTGCTTCTGCTGGGAGGGAGGCCAGTTGGTCGTACCGGTGTGGAACGACAGCGCGCGCACGGACAGAACGGACACAGCGAGCAAATAATTTTGGAATTTTGATTTGTGACTTAGTTCAGTTTATTTAGTTTATTTAGTTTAGTTTGTTTAGTTTGGGATTGGAGAACGACGAGAGCGAGAGTTGTGAGTTGTGGGAGCAGCAGCACTGGGGGGGGGGGAGAAAGAGAGAGGGAAAGGGAAAGAGAGAGAAGGCTGCCCTGGTTTCTGTGGGGTGGGTGGTGGTCTGGCAGATTGGGGTACGAGACACATCGGTGCACCGTGCTGTGACAGATGTGTCTGTTTTGATTTGATTTGATTTCTGATGGTGGTTTATCGTATTTTGTTTTGTTTTGTTTTGTGTTTTTGCGCTGGGGGGGGGGGGGGGGGTGGTTGTCGTATTTTGCAGTTTTGTATCTTGTTTGGGTGTGTTGGTGGTTGTCGTATCTGGGTGGGTGGGATGTTTGTTTGTGGTCACGTGCTTCGCAGAACGACCCTTTTTGCTTCTTTTTGGAAAAAGAAGAGTAGTGTGTGTTGTATTATTATTATTATATATATATAGATGAGTGTATATGAGTGAGTGTATGTATATATATATGTGTGTGTGTGTGTGGGTGTGTTGGTTATACAAGGTCTTGGTTTAGCCAGTGTAGGGCTAGTGGGTGTAGACTGTTTACTTTGGAGATGGCTATCTTGCCGTTGTGGTCTCTGATGACCACGCCGTTCTCGTCGGAGGCGGTGCTGTTGACGAACTCGACGTTGTGGTCGTAGTCGATGTTGGCCACAATGCTGCCGTCTTTCAAATGGACGATCTTGTTGGGCCAGTTGGCCAAGCCGTCGAATATGTGTGTCGCGTATATCACGCTGCATCTTCTTGTCTCCGTTTCCAACTGCAAGAAACTCAACAGTCTGCTACGGCCCACGACGTCCAGATCCACCGTCACTTCGTCCAACAGCAACACTCTCCACGGCTTCAGTAATCCCATCACCAACTGCACTCGTCTCTTTTGCCCATCACTCAACCGGTGCATTCTCCACTCCAGATTGACATCCAGTATATCACACAGCGTGTCGCATCTCTCTTGATGGTACTTCATACCAATACTAGTCAACAACTCCTTCACTCCGATGTCTCTGTTGATTATTGTCATATGACACCACTCCGTACCAAGATACGTGGTGGTTTGGCAATCGTCTGTGTTCTCACCCATAGGGATAGGAGAAAACGGATCACGTCCGTTCACTTGAATAGCACCGTCTAAACATAAATGCTTACCACTCAAGATTTTCAACAGAGTAGATTTACCTGCACCGTTGCATCCAATAACTAACGTTCTGGTGTTCCAGGGAATGGACAAGTCGATGTTGCTCAGACTGGGAACCTCCGCTTCACTGAACTTGTAAGTCAAATCGTCAACTTTCACAGCAACTGACATCCTTGGTAGTACTGGGGCAACTGGACTGTACCATACCGTAACATAATATAACATAACATAACATAACACATTCCTCTTATATACCAAACTCTCATCACGTCGAACTGGTTGTGATTTGAAATATTTTGTGTGGCGTGAGGCCCGAGCGGGAAGTTGAAGGGTGGTTATTTCACGTGATGCGGTTTTGAGGTTACGCACGTATATGTTGCTTGCCATGAGAAGAAGTGAAGTGAAGTAACAGTCGTTCCATTGTGAAATGTGTTACTGGTCTTCGTACAGACGCTGGACAGGCTCGAATGGCAAAACCTTCTGGGTGACGAACGTGTACTCGACAGATTGCCACTCCAAAGATCAGACGTCTCGTTAACTGTTCTACAAATAGCAGGAACAATCCTAGTATTCACCAGGCGATACCCTCTATCTTGTCAGGTGTAACATGTAAGAAAACAATTTGCAAGCTTGTAATAGTTAATCGTGCTGTGTAATTGGCAACGTTGGCGATATGTAAAACACGTGACAGTATATGGTAGAACATACCGATTGTTTTTATGCTTATCAATTTCTGTCCCCACATGCACTGTTAAGCAGGACTCTTCGATCCAAAGACACCCTCTCGAACAATTATAAGTGGAAATAAGGTCATCATACATGAAACTATTAAAAGACGACCTTATTGAAGCTCGGGAACCCGTTCTTTTCTGTATAAATTTGTCACGGAAATTGAGCACGTATTGTATAACTGGGGTTCCTATAGTGGTCCCCTCTAATATACCACTGTTAATGAACCTTTTGACAGCAATTGGCATGGTATTAGTAAGTATATATAGATATAGTTTTATTTATTAATTTGTCTAAACCGGTCACGTGACATAAAACACAAATCAGGACAAATATACATTTTGTCCTATTGCCTAATTCGGCTGATTTTGTAAAGTTTTGGTTTAGCATTTTAACTACTTAAATTTGAAAGCTCTGATTATTTATGTATTTTAATTGAAATATTTTAAAATGAATATGAAATAAATGGTTGTGTTGTGTTTGGAGTAGTGCATTGACAAGGATAAGAAGGCAGCAATTGCAATTGTGGTACGATGGACGAAGTCGACGAAATACTGGACCAGAACCAAGTGGATATTGATGATGAAGAAAAGGAAGATGATGAAGATGATGAAATGTTAGATGAAGTAGCTGCAGAAGAAGCACCAGAAGAAGAGATTGAAGAAGAGGAGGAAGAGGAGGAAGAGGACGACGACGAGGAAGAAGATGACGATGACGACGACGACGACGATGCTGAGGATGAAGACGGTGAGGAGGAGGAGGACAATGGGGAAAACAATGGTGAAGACGATGAAGATAATGAAAATGAAGACAACGACGACGAAGAAGATGAGAAGGAACAGGAAGATGAACAAATGCAAGATGGACAAGATGATAGTCCCACGAAATCAGACCATGTTCACAATTACTACACGCAAATGATCAGATCTGCAAAAGTCGTAGACACATACACTATCTATCCAACAGCAGCTATACCAATACAAACACATGTTAATACAATGACAATGTCAAAAGGTTTACAATACTTATTCTTGGGTGGTAGTGATGGTTATATTAGAAAATACGATTTTAGAAATACTGTAGAAGGTAAATTATCATTAACCATTTTACAAAAACATTCATTAGCTGATTCAATTCAAAATGCTGGTATTCTTGTATCCTATTGGGAAAACGAAGTACCTCAAAAAAAATCAGAATTAAAAATGGCTAAAAATAATAAAGAATATGATCCAGTAGTGAGTCCAGTTCACTCTTTAGAAGTACAAAGTGAATGTCTTTTCATTTTAAGTGGGCTGAATAATGGTGGTATTACTCTACAAGGTGTAAGATATGGTGAAGGTCAAATTGGACATTATTTTAAATCCAAAAATAGTCATAATCAAACAGTAAATTTTCTAAAATTAAATAACGATGAATCAAAATTTTTAAGTGGTTCATGGGATAAACGTATTTTAGAATGGGATTTACAATCTGGTAATATAATAAATGAATATAAAGGTTTACAATCTCAATTATCTTCTTTAGAAATGAGACCATTATATTCAACAGTAGATGTTAATGATGTTATTTCTTCCATGAAAGAAGATGAAAATTCTTCAAAAGAAGATGACGATATGGATTCCTTGTTTGGTGATGATGATGAACAAACAAATGACGAAAAAATTCAAAATAATGATGAAGAAACGGAAAAAAAGACAGAAACTTTACAAGATGAAATATCAAAAACTACTTTAAATACTGTTTATGATGAATCCATCTTCATGACTTCAGGTTTAGATGGTTCCATTAATTTATGGGATAGACGTACAACAAAAGGTCCTGTATTAAATTTTGAAAGAGGCAATAATATACCGCCATGGTGTTTGTCTGCATGTTGGTCAACAGATGGTGATCACATCTTTGCCGGTAGAAGAAATGCATGTGTGGAAGAATTCGATTTGAAAATGCCATCAAAGCCATTATATTATCATAAATTCCCATCACTTTCGGGACCTGTATCATGTGTTCGCTCAATGCCAAATAATAAACAAATTTTATGTGCTTCTCAAGATAATATTAGATTGTACAACGTAAGCACAGCTCATACATCATCAGCATCAACATCAAAATCAAATACTCCATTCGTTATTGTACCTGGTCATCATGGTGGTGTAATATCAAACTTATACATTGATCCAACTGCTAGATTTTTAGTTAGTACAAGTGGTAATCGTGGCTGGCAAGGTAATTCTACTGATACAACATTAATTTATGAAATAGATTTGGAATAATCTTTAAATAGAAATAAAAATAATTAATCAAGTAATTAATTAAAATATGTAATATATAGTAAATATCATTCAGCATATCAATATGAAAAGATTTACCGTTTCCCTAAATCATGTAATATACTACCTAAAGGATCTAACCAAACGTGTTTTGAATACTGAACTATTCCAACTAATGATGAGGTACGAAATTTTTTGCTATAGTATTCACAATTTTTTAATATATTTTTTCTATAATTTACGTTATGCAATATATAAATCATTGACAGTATACCAATCAGTAATGAAAATTTATATATCATCGGTAGATTGTATATATTCAATGAGTTAAGTTTCTTTCTTATTCCCTGTTTATGTGATAGATTTTTCAGTCTAGTTTTCTCTATATTTCTTTTTTCGTTCATGTTTATCTGTTGTTGTAATATATCTACAACATCTTTCTTTGTGTATGTTTGTATTATCTTATGATTTCCTGAAGCAGTTGTTAACAAAACACTATATTTATTTACTGTTGATTTTGGTAATTTTGTATATTTTGGATTATCACTTAGTCGAGTTTTAATTATAATATCTTTCCAAAGATCCTCATTAGCTAGTGTCTGTAACATAATTTTTTGTAATATTGCATGAACTAAATCTATCGTATTATCAAAATTTTGTAAGTTTGCGTCATATTCTATCAATAATTTCTCTTTATTTTCCAAGAGGAAATTAGAGTACAAAATCAATGGAATATTCATAGATTGACTAGAAATGATCATATCAAAAATCTCATACAAAATTGTATTAGTATAATCATTTGATTTGGGTTTTAATTCATGTGAAAAAATAGTCAAAATAGATGATATAGCGAAGAAAGGTTCAATTTTATCTAAATGCAATGTGGTATAAAGTTTCTTGTCTCTATTTTTAACTATTTTAGGTATAATTTTTAATTGATCAATAGGAAATTCTAAAGAATCCATCATAAAGTCTCGCAAATATAGAAGAGTAAATGATTCAACAGACTTAAATAATTTGATCTCATCATCTTTCTTCAGTATTGAAGTATCATAAATTGCTTCCACTGCTTTTGAATGTTTAGTATCTGATAGTATGTGGTTACCAGATAATTTATCGCCTACAAAGACTAGTACAAATGCTGAAACTATATCGTGATAACCTTGGTAATATCGTAGCTGTGGATATTTTCGAAGTAATTTGATAATGATATGGTTCAGTATGCCTCTTAAAATAATTTTATCATCATTATTCGTTATAGTAGTAAATGAACGATCAGTATCTAATTTGACTTGGCCTTCATCGACATGTATCTCTTTATCGTTATTGTGTAAGTCCCTATACCCTTTTTCTTTTACTTCGAATTGTGATGATAATAAGAAATACCAACATTCCTTTCTCGTTTTATTTTCTACAAATCCAAATTCACTATTCCCAAGATGAGATACTAATGCTAAACTCTTTTTGGATATGGCAAAATCCAATATCTTCTGTTTAAGTAGACATTTGGCCTGTTGTTCTGATGATGACTTCATGGAAGACTTGTCTGATAAAGATTCACTTGACACAGGTGACATTTTTACCATAAATATATGTAAATATAGAGCCTAAACAGTATATTATTGGTAACATTACTGATATATTAATACTTTATCACAATAACTTAGAACCATCAAACTTTTTGATCTTTGTTATCACTTATTTCAAGGTTAAGTAATGTCCGGCAAGTTGAAAATTTATTAAGGGAAAGAATACTGATTTAAGTAACTGGTATTTAGAATTGACATATTGTCGATACTGGTACAAGAAAGATGTTCAAAATACCTGGACTGGTTGATTAAATTACCAATGTACATATGTATGAACATTATCTGTTGTCTTTAAAAGGAATGAAGGACAAAATTGAGGCTAGAATAAATTTACTATGATTCTCGTATCGAAAATAAATACAATATGAAGTAGAAGCATGATCATATATCTTTCATCTAATTCTACAATGAAGTTTTTTGGAACATATTTTAGTGGCTATGCATAGATATATATATCTATATTCAACAAATAAGTGACTACGTTATTTAAAAGTTAATATTCCTATACATAAAAAAATATCAGCAGCTTAAAAGATAACCTACCTATCTCACTAAGAAGTATTTGAGATGAAACTGTTAAAATTTTAAACATTCTACTTCTGGTAAAAGTTCGATTGAGATACTAGGAATTACAAAAATAATCATTGACACTACCAAAGCTCATTGAATGGGAACAAAACACCCTATATGGCTGGCTTATTCTATGGGTGAACATAAATTAAAACAATCCAACAATTATGATATCATAATATAATCGCTCCTGTTCGTTGTTAGTACCCCTGTGATATAGAGGTATAGTATATAAAACATTTGATTCCTTTCTGAATTCACTACTGATGTTTTTTTTATTCATTGTTTGATTCATCTTAAAACATTTATTATGGTCAAGCAATTTGCGCGTAATTACCCTTTCGGGTAATTTACATGAAACATTTCAAGTTGGCAGCGACTGTAAAAATGAAACATTATAACAAATTAATATGAAATATGATAGTGAATAGAATTGTAAATTAATATTCTATATTTAATGACTGTACTCGAGGCAATTGAGTTGGGATAATATTTCCCATAAATTATTTATCCTAATTGCAAAATCTAGTTATAAAAAATAATAATAAAAAAAAAAAGGTACAGTCAATTAAATATCCATTTTAGTTCTAATGTCAGAAATTTCTTCGGTCCCAACTCTCTCAGATCTATATTATGATTCGTCATATGATCCTGGTAAAAGTATTCTGCAATATACTTCGATCTATGGTAATGACACAGAGGTTACTTTTGATGAATTACAAAGTTTAGTAGATAAAAGAGTAAAAGAAGGTGTTATGTTCGGTGTAAGATGTGGTGCTGCTTGTTTAACTTTGATTGTAATGTGGATGATATCAAAAAATAAAAAAACTCCAATTTTTATTATTAATCAATGCTCTTTAATATTAATTATAGTTCACTCAGGTCTATATTTCAAATATTTACTATCTAATTTTTCATCGACCACATTTGCTTTAACTTTATTTCCCCAATTTATTAGTAGAAATAATGTTCATGTATATGGTGCAACTAGTATTATTCAAGTACTTTTAGTAGCATCTATTGAAATTTCTCTTATATTTCAAATTCGAGTAATCTTCAAAGGTGATAATTTTAGAAAAATGGGTTATTTAATGCTCTCAGTTGCGATTGCCCTGGGTTTAGCTACAGTTGCTATGTATTTTGTAACTGCTATTACAGGTATGATTGCGATCTATAAAGATGTCAATGATGTAGAGTCAAAATATTTTAATGTTTCAACCATATTGTTGGCAACCTCTATTAATTTTATGACAATAATTCTAATTGTTAAATTAATCATGGCAATTAGATCAAGAAGATTTTTAGGTTTAAAACAGTTTGATAGTTTCCATGTTTTATTAATCATGTCATGTCAAACCCTTTTTGTCCCATCCATTTTATTTATATTGGCATATAGTTTAAATGCAAAGCTTAATACAGATGAATTGATTGTTATTGGTACATTATTAGTTGTCCTTTCGTTGCCATTATCTTCTATGTGGGCAAGCGCTTCAAATAATTCTCCGAAACCAAATTCTATTGTGACAGATTATTCACCAAAGGACAATAATAATGATGCTCCAAGTTTTTACGCACAAAGTGTCACATCAACTTTGAAAACCAGATTTACAAGTAAAATGTATTCATTAACACATAAGTCCAAGGGATCCTTTGATGATAAATCAGAAAAGACTTATATTGGTCATTTTGAAACTAATAAGAATAGTTTCTCTCCAGCTTCCTATGATAATAAAACAGTTAATACTGAAACTTTTAACTTTGATAATAATTCATTACAAACAAATATAACATCTAAGTTACCTACACATCAGTCTAAGCAAGACCTTTTCACACCATATTCAGAGATTGATGAAGAGACAAGAAGATTTTGGACAACATCAGGAGATAACAGTTATGAAAGTAATACTGGGTACAATGGATCAAATAGCAATATTGAGCCTCCAACTCCAGCTATTTCAGAAGTAGATAATTTTGAAGATGAACTTTTGGAAACCAAAAAAATCACATTAAGAATGCAATGATTATCGATCGCATTAAAATATAACCAGTTCGTGCAAATAAGAAGACTAATTAGTATTTATATATACATATATTCTTATAAATTTAAGTAATTTTAATTAATACAATACAATACCTATGTAAAATGGAAAAAAAGTAAGTATAAAATGATTTCAATAATATGAAATAATATATTAATTAAATAGTAGATTAAATAATACTTTCGGTTATATATTATTTTATATAATAATGCAGAATGTCTATACAATAACGAGAGAGATTACCCTTAGTAAGGTTTTCTCACGTAATATGTAGTTTTTGTCATGCTCGTCATGCAATAACGAGTTAATAACTTATAATAATACAATCAATGCTATGCATTTGAAATATAGCTCGTTAAAAATTTAATTGGTTACAATTATGATGTTTTTTGTTGTGTAACTGCCACAGGGAGTTGTTGAGTAGAAAGCGATGATAATTGTGATCCTCCAACTCCATCTGGCAAATACGGTGTTGGTGTTACAGTTTTAGAATTCCCTTTCGAAGGGGTATTGGCTGCTTTTTCATTGGTATTTTGTATATTCATTTGATTTTGATTATTCAATTTTTGTTGTTTCATTTTAGAAATATACTCTTGACGATTTTTTATAGTAATTTCACGTAATTGTTCATAAGATTTACTACCTAGCATCGTACCAAATCTGATTGTTTGAGTATCATTTGAAATTTGGTTTAATCTAGGTGGTTCTTCAAAAAATTTCAAACCATATTCATTTCTAGGAGAATCATATTTCCATTTATCGTACAATCTTGATACTTCATCCATTTTGGAATCATAAACATTAATTGTAATAGTCGGATCATTTTCTTGTTCTTCAATTTTATTAAAATCTAAGAATTGGCCCAAAACAGATTCAATAGAAGAATCTCTTAAATTATTTTGTTTACGATCAATATATTGAATACCATGACGACCAATACGTTTTCTAAATTTAACAGGGAATTCTCTTGATAATGTTTCATTTTCAGATTGGAAAGGATTATAAATTTCTAATTTTTTGGCTTTATGATTATCATTTGAAATTTTGTCACCATGTCTACTGAATGCCGAGACATCTTTTGAAGTTCCTTTAAAATATTCTGGTAAATTTGGAACATAAAAGGAACGATCAATTTCAAATTTTGATGATGCTATCGAAGAAAATGCAGCAGTTCCAGCTGTTATATTTTTTGGTAATGAAACATCAAATACAGGATTATATGGATCATCAGTTAAATTGAAGAATATATCTCTATCTTCACCTTTTCTCTTTTCCATTCTATCTTGTACAAATTTCCTTGCATTTTTCTCTTTACTAGATAATAAATTATCTACATCTTGCAAGATAATATCAGGAACTTTTGATGAAGGTAATTTGACGTACACATGTGAAACGGTCTGTTGTGGAGGCGGTGGTGGTGGAGGTTGATGCTGTGGTTGTTGTTGCTGTTGTTGTTGCTGTTGTTTATTAGCAGATACAAGGTTCTTAGCAGCAGCCACTTTATCATTATTTTGTAATTGTTGCAATTGTTGTAATTGTTGTTTTGTAAGTTTTTGACCAGATTTGACCATTTGCTCCAAAGCAGTTTTTGAAATTTTATGTTTAGTTGATTTTTTAACAGTTGAATCTGATGTACCTGATGTATCCTTTGATGATTCTGACTTTTTTGGTTTACCAATAATATTTACACGTTTTCTCTTATGGTTTACTAAATCGTCTTCTTCACCTTTAATATTTAATTTTCTTTTTAACGTTTTAATTTTACATCTTTCATCAAATACTTGTGAATCTTTTTCTAATAGATTCATTGAAATATTTTCACGTTTTGCTACTAATAAAGCTAATTCTTTTGCATTTTTTAATGATTGTAATAATAATCTTAATTTTTGACTATTAACAATATCAATACGTCTTGTCTTTCTTGGTTGTCTAACGTCACGTCTACGGAAACAAACGTAAGGATCTGAATCTTCTTTTTCATCAGGTCTTTCAAATTTTAATTGTGGGAAAATTTCAGCACCTTCGGCGGCAATTTTACGTGATTTCCAATGATCATAAACTTTAATACCAAATTTTTCTAATAAAATTACAATATTTCTTGGTTCCACATCAGGTATAACATCAAATTGTGTTATAAATTTTGTGTTTTTATTTAAACCAATTTCTTTTGATAATTTTTCTTTTAAATGTTGATTACCAAAATCTGATTTTAATAAAGTTGGTTTCAATTCTTCAAAAGTTAAAATACTTTCTGGATCAACACTTAAAAAAGGTTGTCTTTCATGAATTGTATTTTCAAAAGAAGAACATAAAATTTCGAATTCATCTTCAGATAATAAAATTTTATTATTATTAATTTTTTCATTTAAAAATTTTTCATCAATTTCATCCATACAATAACTTATACCACAACAATCTTCAACAGTTGCAGAAAATTTAATATAACTTTTTGGTTCAATAAATTTACCCTTATAAAAATTATCAAATTCATTCCATGTTCCTGAAGCATCTGGAGTTGGAATATAATCTTTCTTTTGTGAAGCAATACCCGTACTACTTTTCAAGATTCTATTCAAATGAACTTCTTTTTCTTCATGTTTCTCCACACCTGTTTCAATATCAACAACATCCCTTTGTTGTAATTCTTGTTTATCTAAATGTTTTAAATCACTTGGTTTATAAATTCTTAAATGTTGTTTAACAGAAATCTTACGATGTCTGAAACGTGAATTACTAGAATCTGGCCGTGATTGGTCATGATCTGATTTATTTCCTCGTGTACTCATTTAATAAATGTAAAATGTAAAATGTAAAATGTAAATAATAAAACAGACTTAAAAAAATTGTGTACACTTTATTTTAATTTTATTGTATTGTTTTTAATAAATATTTACTGTCCGGGATCCAAACCCTATCAAAAGGCATGCAACGGGATACGGTTCCACTCAACAAAATAAAAACTCGTCCGGACAACAATTAATTTTGTTTCGCGGGCGCCCAAAAATTTCTTGGAAAGATTTTCTTTTGGGGGGGGTAAAGTTTTTAAAAAAAACAAATAAAAAGATAATTCAGAGAAAACTTTTGATATATATAATGCAACTATATCTGTCTAATCTGACTACTTTGTACACTAACCTGAAAGTCTGAAAGTATACCTTTCTAATGAACTATATTATGAATAGTGAAACTTGAAAAAAGTGAACAAATATGTTAAAATACTACTTGTTAACCTGCTTTCAACGTAATAAACAACTATAAAGTTTCTCTTTTTAGGCGGATTTTCTTGATTTTTAGTTTTTTTGCCACCGACAGGAAGAGGGGTGAACGAAAAAATAAAAAATTGTGGAAGTGAAAGTGAAAACTTTTTTAATCAATTTGCCACAAAATTCTTAAAACAAAATATTTCGGACAAAAATATATTTTCTTATTTTTAATTTTTGGTGACCGGACAGTTTGTTGTCACAACGCACGATGGTGCGGGTAACTGGCCGCCGGCGTCACAGTGACGGGGAATGGGAATTTCTGTCACGACCGAAATTATTTCGATTTATAAGAGATAAGATGAATATATATAGATATAAGATGAGTATTCTGTAATGTAGTTGTACTATATGGGAATGGGGTTGGTGAGTGAACTCTGTAAAATAACTCAAGTGTACCTACTCCAGAAATTCTTTATGTAGGAGGAAATTTAATGATTTAATTTTATTTACCTGGCCTTGTACTACTATTTGTTATTTTTCATTGAAATGTAAAGTGACGAACAAAAATCAAGTAAATATAATCACTGTAACATTTGCATATATATATCTATATATATAATATTAGGGAATGTCTGTAGAAATATTCACCCCTTTCTTTTTTTTTTTACCCTTTTTATCAGATACACATTACAATTGCATTTGTGTTCTCAAATCAAAAAAAAAAGCTTCAAAAAAAAAAAAAATTATAATATAAATTTAAATATGTAAGGACAGTAATGCTGATACTTTATTTACTTTCACATATTTTTACTGTTTCTTATATCTTGGAAGGTATTAGGAAAGGAATAAACTGATAATTTTTTTTTTTTACGTTCAATCCTGTTATAAACAATATATCAGAAACTTTAGGGTAGTACTCTAGTAATATAGATTGGCTTAAACTATTTTGAGTCATCATGTCGGATAATCAATTAACTTGTTTAATTGGTATGTTGATGAGTTTTTTTACTTCTAATATTATTACAACCATATTATTATTTTTACTAACTATCATATATATGTTCACATATATACATTCTATTAATTAGTTGGGGAAACACCTACCATTCAATTCATTGGTTGGAGATTAAGTTTAGGAAATTCGTTTATTATATTGGTGTCACAATACGTTTCGATCGATGGTTTGGTATCTTGGAAGTCAACAAAATTAGGAGCTAATTTTTATACACCAAATATTTTTACAAAAAGTGTAATTGATTTAGAATCAAAATTATCGGGAAATTCACTGGAGAGTTTAAAATATAATATTGACATCATGTTAATTTCTGGTACTTCATTAAAATCATTTGAAGATAATTGTAATGAATTGGTTCAGTTTTCAAATAAAAATACAATTATTTTAATAAGTGCGGATTTTGGTTGTGAATTAGAGCCAATTGCAATTAAAGCTTTTCAACAAAATTGTAAATGTGTTTTATCAATATACTGTGCAGTGGAATGTAGACAATTATCATTAGGTTCATATACATTAGTCAATGATGATAGCTGTTCTATTATTATGGGTGTATCGTACCTTTCCGAAAATTATGAAGATGAGGCACTGGCAAGAATTAATTTTGAAGATGCAGGTCAAGAAATGTCTTCGAATATATTAGAAACAAATATTATGAGAATGGTAAATATTTTAAAGGCAACAAAATGGATTACAGTAGAATTTATTAATGAACAAAAAATAATGGCAATGACTTTATGGAAATATTTAATTCCAAAAATATCGTTGAATATATTATCAATTATCTATGAACAATTTGATTATGATTTATTGTTGAAAAATTCTTCAACAGAACATATTTTTAAAGATTTAGTTGATGAATTAATTGGTATTTGTAATGTTCAATGCAATACAATTATTGATGAATATTATAATTTTGAAACCAATACAGTAGATTATAATAAGATTATTAATAGTTGCAAACAAAAAAGACAAGAATTAATTAATACAACTTCAAATGAATATCCAGAATATTTATCTTTACCATTTGAACCATATTGTTTCTATCATAAGTTTGAATTTCCAGCTCACATTTTACTATATCAACCATTAATTTTAGCTAAAAAATATAATGTTCCATGTTCAAATATAAACTTCCTCTTCGGGTTTTATTCAAGATTGCTATCCTTGAATGGGTTATCTGTATATGGTGGATTTAGTGAAAGACAAGGTTCTTTTCTATTAGATGTTAATAACAATAATAATAATCAATCAATTAATATTGACCCTAATAATTCTTCAAAAGGAAGTAAAAGTAAAAATGAAAAGAGAGGTAAAAAGAAGAAGACAAAAAAGAAAAAATCATCTGGTCAGAAGAGTTCAAAAGAACCAAAAGAAGATTTAAAGAAACATAAATTACCTGTAGATAATTCTAAAAGAAAACAGTTAAGCAGACCAAGTGCACTTCTATTAAATGATCAAAAAGATTCAGCTATGATTTTTTCTCCAGGTTTAGAAGATTTATATTTAAATTCAGGTAATATAAATTCTATAGATAACCCAATATTTACTACTGAGGATGATAATATTGAAAGCGGAATGATTTATGATCCAGAGATAAAAAATACAGATTATACAGAAGTTAACCAAGGCGTTAAATCCGACTCAGAATCAGAATCAGAATCTACCTCTGAATATAGTAGCAGTAGTATATCTGATGACAGTAATAATTCGAAATATAATAATAGGAATAAATATTATGAAGAAGAAAAATCCGTACGAACTAATGACATTTATGGTATATATGATGATTGTGAAACAGGTGTAGGAAATGTGGATGTAAATAGTTTTAGATACAAAAAATATTCACAAAGTTTAGCTGAGATGGGAATATCTGAAGTTCCAAATTTTGTCAAAAAATTTACGAATAAACTATATTTGAATCCAGTATTAGCACTTACTACTAAAAACAAAAAAATGAATTTAACAGAGGATGATAGACCATATACAACATCTAGTTTAGAATTTCAAGTTAGAAACAGCTGTGATATTCTATCAAAAGAATATTATACTCTGCGTCAGCAATTATTTGACTTGGAAATTCATCAAAATCAAGAAATAAGAGATCAAAGAAGAAAACGTTACATTCAAATGGAACTAAAACTTTGGAAACTTCAACGTAGGTTCAATGTTTATAGAGGAACCGTGACAAGACCTAGAACAGGCCCTTATGAAGATCTTTTGGATCACATAGAAGTATTAAATAAGGGGAATACAGGTGATATATTAAGATGGACTACAAGTAGATATGGCGAGGTAGATTCATATCAAAATATTCAAGATGATAAAAATGAAATCATGTCATTATTTGAAAGAAGATTAACGTATTATCAAAACTGTAAGAAACAAATAAAAGCCAATAAATAAAAAAAAACATTAATTTTTTTTTTGATCTTTTTCTATAGCTCGATATCGTCAAATTTGATTGTATACTTTGTAATTATATACAAATATATATATTTATACGTATATGTGTGTGTGTATATTCATAATTGTAGACAAAAGAAATATACTTTATGTTTTAATTATTATTTGTTTATCATTTATTTATTCATACAAATCTTCATCCAGTCTAGCAGCTGGGTTACTTTCAATGAAGTCCAAAGAGACTTTATGACCTAATAATTCTCTAATATTTTGAACTTTATATTTGATCATAGTAGGTCTTTCTAAAGATAGACCCCAACCTAGAACTCTTAGATCTCTTGGTAAACCCATAGATTCTAACATTTCTGGTCTGAACATACCTGAATTACCAATTTCAACCCATTTGGCTAAACCTTCGTGCCATGAGTAAATTTCCATTGATGGTTCAGTGTATGGATTATAAGTTGGTTTGAAACGTAAACCTGTGACACCCATCTTAGCAAAGAAATCTTCCATAAATTTGATTAAATCACCTAAAGTAATGTTGTAATCGGCCAACACACCTTCGATTTGGTGGAATTCAGCCAAATGAGTAGCATCGACAGCTTCGTTACGGAAAACACGATCAATGGAGAATAATCTTGTTGGTTTAGGATCTTTAGCTAATTCATGTAACATAGCAGTTGAAATTGATGTAGTATGTGTTCTTAGAACTAATCTTTGAGATTCTGGTTCTTTCCAGTTGTAACGGTAACCGATAGAATCGAATTTACCTTGTTCATGAACAGCTTTAATATTTTCAATGTATTGCTTATCTTCTGGTAAATCACTTACTAATGGATCTTTCAAGTAGAAAGTATCTTGTAAATCACGAGCAGGATGTTGTTGTGGAACATATAATGCATCGAAATTCCAGAAACCAGTTTCAACGTATTGGTTAGTTGGCATTTCACTGAAACCCATTGAGAAGAAAATTTGTCTGAATTCTTCTCTAACTTTGTTTAATGGATGTAATGCACCAGATTGAGTTAAACTACCTTGAGAGTTGAAATTATATGGTTTAAATTCGGCATCTTTGTAAGAACCAGAAACGATCATATCAGAAGTTAAATCAGTTTCAGCTTTTTTCAATTCTAAAGAGAATTTATCACCCTTAACAACGATGAAATCTGTTAGTTTCTTTGGAATAATTAATTTACGTTTTTTCAAATCAGCAATGATCTTATCATCGATTTTTTCACCTTTGATGATTTTTTCTAATAAAGTTTTAGTTTCATCTTCAATAGCAGATGGATCTTTAGCTTTATCACTTAATTCTAATTCATTTTCCTTAGTTTTAACAATCCAACCATTTTTGAAAGCACGAGCTTGACCTACTTTACCATTTGAACCTAATTTTGACATAACATCTTTAATTTGTAATTTACCCATTTCATTGATTAATTGAACTAATTTCATTTCATGGGAACCATTAGCCAAAATATCTTGACCTTCTTCAGATAAATCGTATAAAATAGTTTCTTCTTTTGTATAAGTTAATTTACCATGAACTTTTAAAGAGTTCAAAGCAGATAAAACATCTTGTGAATCGACATTTGGGAAAGTTTGCAAAGTGGACTTAATTTCACCTAATTGATCTAGTTGTTTTAAAACATCTAATTGGAATTCTGACATTATTTAAAAAATCAAAGTTTGACGTTATATGGATGTTCTTCTTTTATTTACAATCTGTTAACTTGAATGAAATAAAAATGATATAATTGTTTTTAACAAAAAAAAACAGAATGAGTTCAAAAGTTAGTTTTAAATAATCTAATTCTAACTTTTTCCAACAACACTATTTCTTGAAAAAAAAAATGACTATATCTGTATCACACATACAAAGTTCTCTTTTTTCCCACTACTAAATCAAAAAAGAAAATTTTTCAAAACTGTTACAATATATTTTTTTTCTTTTACCTCTCTTCAACTAGTTCTTCTAGCGTTCTTTCCACAAACTCAATCAATCGCCCATACTAAAAAATCATCATGTCTTCTTCCATTTCTAAGTACTCTCTTTCTCTCTCTCTCTCACCGTTTTCCTTTTTGTGTAATTTTTTATTTTTCTGGTCAGAAATTGTCGCTCGAACGATCATTTTGTCCTGTTACCTGTCAATACAAGTGGCACGTGACTACAAATAATGTAATCTTCACAATGTACCTATATATATTTGTCGTATGTTATTGAATGGGGGTAGTCAAATTATACTATATTACATTATTCAAATAAAATATAGTTCCTTTAGTTGAATTGGAAAACAATTATGACACTTAAAACTGTTTTTATTATATTGACCATGCAACACCAACACCGTGCATTTCTCAGCATGATCCCCATTCTTGTAGCTTCTTCTCTAATACCGGTACTTAACCATATGTGCCCATTCTGTTGATGTCTCTTGTGATTTCATTGTCATTAACATACTAATACCCTCAAAAATATTGTTCTTAATTATTTTTAAACTAAACTAAACTAAACTAAACTATTTATAAGGAGTTGAAGATCCCTCTTACCTCTAATGCTTTTTTGCCGCCGAAGTGTTAAAACGACCACGGCGTGCATAATGATTTCCACGTGATAGTCTTCTTTTGAAAAATTTTTAGTAAAAAAAAATTAAAAGTTATAAAGATGAGATGAGATGAGATGAGATAGTAGTATTGATATTTGGGTATTGATAACTGATTAATACAAGAAACTATATATAGAAGTATATCTTTGATTATAGTTATTATTTGTGTTCTTTTGTTCTTTTTGAATCGGAGTATATAGGCACAATTGGGTTAAGGAACATATAAATAAGATGGATGCAAGTTTAGATGCATTATTTGGTGCTCTAAGAGATGCCTCTAATAAAAACGTTGAAGCGTCTAGTATTAGTGCTGTTTCTGTAGATGATGGTCTATCGACCAACGATGATGTTTTACAACTGGATAAGGATGTTGATGATAGAGAAAAAGTTTTTGCAGAGATTGAAAAAAGTTTACAAAAATTACCAAAATTAAACAATGATTTTGATAAATTAAATAAAGTTAAGTCTAATGATAATCATGGTATTAAAGACGATCCAAAAATTATAAAACAACAAGTAGCTGCACAAAAAGAGAAATCAAAAGATGATTGGTTCACGATTCCAAAAATGGGCGATCAAGCTCGTAAAGAAGTTCAAAGAGATTTATTATTATTAAAGCATCGTGCAGCCTTAGATCCAAAGAGACATTATAAGAAAGACCGTTGGCAAGTTCCTGATAGGTTTTCTGTCGGTACAATTATTGAAGACAAGACTGAATTTTTCAGTAGTAGAATAAATAATAAACAAAGAAAATCAACAATGATAGAAAGTCTAATGGTTGATGATGATACCAATAAATACTTCAAGAGGAAATATACGGAAATTCAAACTCAAAAAACTAGTGGTAAGAAAGGGCATTATAATAGAGGTAAGCAACTAAGGAAACGTAAATAGATGTTTACACAAGTGAATTTAATCAAAATGAGTAAGCAAATCAAGAAAATAATACACGTTAAAATGTAATAGAATAAATCATGCGAAATTTTTATTTAAAAATACAATTCAATTCCAACGTCATAGTAATTTTAAGTCCGAGGTTTCTAAATCTTCTTTAAGTGTTTATCGATTTAAATTTATAACAAGAAATAAACTGCATATCTGTACACTACATATTTTAAAGTAAAATAAAAATAATTTCTAACATTTTTATCATTCTTCTTCCTCGTAAAACATCAGGTTCGTTCGCGACTTGCTGTTGCATAATAATCTATATTTCCCTCTCGATTACTTACTGATTGACAGTTTGTAATTAAACATAAATCATAATACTAATTTGTTAGAATAAAAAGAAAAAACAATAACCCTACGAAGACAGAACGATATACTCTAAATATGAGGTGTTGCCTTCAAATTTGAATAAGACGGTTTTATAATCGTATATGCTTGTAATAAGATTAAAAGAGATCTGTGAGACTGGTCGCAGTGGTCGTTCTCGTTTGTGTATCTTGTATTATTAATGATTGGACAATCAGTCGAACAAGAAATCAAAAATAAAATTAAATTTTGAAAAAAAAAAAAAAAGCAGAAGAAGAAGGGAAATTTTTATTAGTTCTGCACCATGTTATGGATCTTTGCTTCTGAAAAAGTCCTGAAAGACCCCTCCTTCATCAAGAATAAAATAACGTAGACTATACCCACACTGAGCAGATCACCATCTTAATCTCAAATGTTACCTATTACGATTACAAATAGTAAGTAATAACAATGGAGCATTGTAATTAAATAAACGGCAAGACGGTACGGTACCTTATCTTTTAACCCGCTTCGGATTTTTTTTCTAACCTCTTCCTATTCTTCTTATACGTTTCATTCAACCAACAGGCACCACTCGAGTTACCTGCTGGCCCTTTAATTATTGATGTGTTTTTCAGTTATGCTTTTTTTTTTTTTTTTTTCTCGAAAAAGAGTTTAACTTTACTTGCTCGAGAGTCCGCATGTCACATAATAAATGGAAATTAAAAGTATTCGAAACTTATTCAACAATTGTAATTTAAAGTTTTTAATTTACAATCAATTCCATTTTTAATTACTTTATTCTGTTGGTTCTCTGTGAGATAATTCTCTAAGAAAGTAAACACCAAAAAATACTGTCAACTTATTATTGATCTGTGTACGTGGGGTGGCTGCTGACATTGATTTTCAAAAATATTCTATAACGTTAATTGAAGTGAAAATGAAAGTGAGGTTTTGGCGTGCAATGAATCAATGGTAAATTACTTATTCTATAGCAATGTTTTTCTGTACCCTGAATATTTTTTTTTTATTCCAAACAGGTGTTTCATGACAGATAATCTTAAGAGTTGAAGCATTACTTTTCGGTTTATTATAGTTCAAGTAATAAAAGCCTAATAAACCGAAAAGCAGAAGATTTAATGAAGAATTAAATACTCCGCAAGAGGGGATATTGTGCTTGTTTGTTTTCTTAGGTATCCATTCGAACTATATTTCTAGTACTTGCTAATATCTTCAAGACTATATTGTCTATCGTAATTTTGTGAATAATGTGACTTTGCTTCTGGAAAGATCTGACTCACTTGTACTACTGTTTATCAGGTATTTTGGTTATTCTAGACTTTCAGGCTACGAATTAGAGGTATTAATTTTAGGTTTCGCATATAATATAAAGG
The DNA here is from genome assembly GCA_030568135.1 of Vanderwaltozyma yarrowii. NCBI lineage: Eukaryota > Fungi > Ascomycota > Saccharomycetes > Saccharomycetales > Saccharomycetaceae > Vanderwaltozyma > Vanderwaltozyma yarrowii. The sequence continues at coordinate 61,331 of JAJLTL010000049.1, forward strand.
AAATGTTATTCTCTATTTTGAAAATTCATTCCATTAAGAAAAATATTCTTTAATTTTCCTACTTTTAGATTATTACTAATACAATTCTAATATTGTAGTTGTTTTCTTATTTTACTTTATTTATTAATGTTTTAAAATCATACAAAATCTTATATAATATCAATTTTTTAGAAGTAGTTCAAAGTCTAGATTGTTTAATTCAGTTTTAATATTTGTTTTGGAATTTAATAACTTTTTATTTTGTTAGAAAGAAGGAAAAAGTATCCAGATATACACATTAGAGAATTTCACAAACCCTTCAAATACATGTCAACTGATAATTACTCGATAGATCTGCAGCAAAAAGTGCAAAATGTTTTATCCAAAGAAATTTGGCAATTGTATTCTATAGCAAAAGTATCGTATAATAATAAAGAAAGAATAAATAATCTTACCTGGAGAATGATAGGGATGGCTATGAAGAAATGGAAAAAATATACATATGATCAAGTAAATACAACAACGCCAAAATTTATTGTATCATTACCAAAATTTGACCCACATGTGACGGCAGCTTCAAATATAACAAATGATTTAACATGCATTGATCCTGTTGATATATTTAATATAGATGAGGTAAGTCGTCCAATAAAAAATCCACTATTACAATATTTCAGTTTCAATGATGTTGATAGTATATCTCATGATAAAGATTACTATTTTCCTGTTCAAGTACCACATCCATATGAAATGACGCCGTTAGAGCCACCCTATTACGATTTAGACAATAATTATTTTGGATCAACGTCTTCTCCTATAGAAGAAATTCAAACGAATCCTTCTCAATTAAAAGCATTCCCACCAATATTAAAGTCGACAATATCCACATATGCAACCTATCAATATAATACAGAGCCTGTTCCTGGTAGTGACCAAAATACACCGACTTTTGTTTCTGTTGATTATACTTCAAATGTTTTTGATAAATCTGAATCTCCCGCAGTAGAATATTCACCCAAAACTGAAAGTAAACCACTATTACAATATTCTTTAAGAACGTATACAAATGATATTGGGTCAGGGAGTGGTAGTAATACACAGGTATTTGGTAGAATAAATAACGATAATTTTGAAAATATCGAAAATATTCCAACTATGACAGAGCATGCAAAATTAAATATTCAGCTATCTAATGATACTAAGATGAGAGATGATTATTCATCATCTGAAAGTTCAGATGATGAAAGCATAGAAGCCTCAGCTGATAATGTTAGTCATTCCATATCGCCCCAATTTTCAGAATCTAAATATGTAATGAAACAGCTGAGAATTACAGATGTCGGATCAAAAACTGTTTATAAAAATACGTTAGTCTGTAACAATTGTCGAACTACAATAACACCATTATGGAGAAGAGATCCCAAAGGCAAACCATTATGCAACGCATGTGGTTTATTTTACAAGTTACGTGGAGTGATGAGGCCATTGTCTTTAAAGACTAATGTTATTAAGAAAAGACAACGTCACACGAATCCAAAGGGAACGTTTACCGAACCACTAAAATATTAGAATCAGTGATAAGGCATAATCTATGCATAATAAGGAACAACTTTTATACAAGAAACCCCATAAACGATAGCAGTATACAGCAGAACAAAAAATATGCATGTATTTGTATCGTTAATATTTGTCGTAAAACTATAATACAGACAGTGACAATATATATATATATTCATCAAATTTTATACTTAATATTTTTTTTTTTTTACATATCGTTAATAAATATTTTATACTTTGTTATTTATGAATTGCTGATGATAGTTAAAAAATCAGTTTTCATAATGTAAATACATATTTCAATTATATATATACATAGATATATGAATATACAAGCATACTAATAAAATAATTGGGAAATACTAAAAAAAAGAGAATGATTAGAAGTTCAATGGTTTGTCGTATGCAGCCATACTAGCTTCTTTGAAAGCTTCAGATAGAGTTGGATGAGCGTGACAAACTCTTGCGATATCTTCAGCGGAAGCACCGTATTCTAAAGCTAAACCAGCTTCGGCGATCATTTCACCAGCATTTGGACCGATGATATGAGCCCCTAACAAACGTTCAGTTTCTGAATCGATCAAGATTTTAACGAAACCTTCAGTATCCAAATTTGTCTTTGCTCTTGAATTTGCAACGAATGGGAATTTACCTATTTTATAAGAAATACCCGCTTCTTTCAATTGTTCTTCAGTTTTACCTACCCAGGCGACTTCAGGATGAGAGTACATTACGGAAGGGATATTATTGTAGTTAACATGACCATGACCATGTTTAATGTATTCTACAGCGGCGACACCTTCTTCTTCAGCTTTATGAGCTAACATTGGGCCGAATGTTACATCACCGATTACTTTAATATGTGGGAATTTTGTATTAAATTGGTCATCGATTACTAATCTCCCCTTTTTATCAACATCTAAACCAATTTTTTCTGCGTTTAAACCTTGAACGTATGGTCTTCTACCGACGGCGACTAATAATACATCAGCTTGAATATCTTCCTTTTTACCATCTTTTGCATTTTCAACGACGATATCTACAACTTCTCCATTTCTTGCAGCAGACATTACTTTTGTACCTAATTTAAATTCAATACCTTGTTTTTTCAAGAATTTTTGTGTTGTCTTTGCGACTTCACCATCCATTGAAGCACCGATTTGTGATTGATATTCTACTACTGTTACTTTTGAACCTAATCTACTATAAACAGAACCCATTTCCAAACCGATGATACCCCCACCGATAATTGCCAATCTTTTTGGGATTTCCTTTAAGGACAAAGCCCCAGTTGAAGAAACGATTCTTTCTTCATCGATTGTGATACCTGGGAATGGAGTTACTTCTGAACCTGTTGCAATGATGATATTTTTGGCTTCAATGATTGTATCTTCAGGGACAGTATTTTCCAAACCTTCAATTGGTGTAACTTTGACATTATTCAAATCTTCGAATTCACCATTACCTTTGTAATAAGTAACTTTATTTTTTTTAAATAACATTTCGATACCCCCAGTTAATTGTTTTACTACAGTATCTTTTGCATTTTGAAATTGTTTAATATTTAAATCTATAGTCCCATTAACGTCAATCCCACGATTTTTGGCATCAGTTTTCATTTGATGGTATAAATGTGAATTATTTAATAGTGCTTTTGAAGGGATACAACCGACGTTTAGACAAGTACCACCTAATCTTCCTCTTTTTTCGATACAAGCGGTATCGAAACCTAATTGAGCAGCTTTAATAGCTGCGATATAGCCACCTGGACCACCACCAATGACTACTATATCATGTTGTTTCTTAACAACTAACAAACGTGACGACGAACTAAACGAACGTTTACAACCGGATCTCAACATATTGTGTTGCAGTATTTTTTTTAATATCAAAGAGATAATATAATATAATATAATATAATATAATTATTACTACTTTTATAGTATTATAGCAGAATGATATGGAATAGACAGATAACGTTGACGTTGACGTTGAGTTTTAATATCTTTACAAATCAGCCACTTATAACAAAATTAATAAACATTAATTAATAATCAATAGTTGCAGTTCCAAATCCTTCCTTGATCCCCTTCAAAGAACTGCAAATCTAACCAATCCATTAGTCAAACGCAATAGATGGTGATGGGTCACCCGCCCGGTCCCCTGCCCTCCCACCACTGGCAACGCAATTGTCCAATCCAGTGCAATCACAATCACAATCACACGGTGTTACCCGGGGAGCAGCACACACACACACACTCACAAGAAAGAAAGAAAGAAAGAAGTCATTTCAAACACACACTCTGTTTGCCATGGACCGTAGGATGGCCACCGTCCGTAGTGTGCAACTGTAGCGCACATTCACTATCACCGAGTGTTCGGGGAAGGCATCCCGGAAACAGGTTACAGGTTGCAGGTGGTGAGTTTTCAGTTCAGTTTAGTTCACCCTTTTTACGAACTGGCAGCGGTGGTAAACAGAGACACACTCCCCCCACCCACCCATACCTTGCACCGTAATTGGCGGTCGGTGTGGCACGTGATGGATGTTGTGTGTCGTTGTACACGGCATGCAGTATATACACTACACTATTACCACCATATGGAGAGAGAGAGTATTGGTATACTATACATATTTTCACAATACCTAATACCTGGAACAAACCCTCTCCATCGCGCTTTTAATGAAAATTTAATACTGATTTATAAAATATACGATAATTTAATTTACTAGAGTGTATTAGCAATAAGCATATAATAGTTTAATAGTGTTTAACATAGAATGGTACTGCTATATCGCTATATCATCCACACACAATGATATCTGCTCCTGAATTGAAAAAATATATGGAAAAAAAAGTATACATACAACTAAATGGTTCAAGAAAAATTGCAGGAATACTTCGAGGTTATGATATTTTCTTAAACGTTGTCATCGATGATGCTGTAGAAATAAGTAAAAATGGTTCAAATCATTCTTTAGGTACACAAACTGTAATAAGAGGTAACTCAATAGTTTCATTGGAAGCATTAGACACTATAGTGTAATACACATACGCATACACACACATATATATATATATACACATACTCATACACACACTCATACACACACACACTCATATATTAGAAATAAATCTTTTAATAAAATAACTTCTACATATCTTTTTATCTGTCTGTTTTTTCTTTTTTGTTTGGTTAGAGATTAGCTCTTATTTGCATCTCAATACCTGCTTCATTGTATCCACATTTTTCATAGAATTTAACATTTTTAGAATCACAATCTAAAATTATCTTATAACAACCATTAGATAACCCAACTTGCGTTAATTTCTCAATTAAATATTTACCTAATTTCTTACCTTGATGTTTACCAGAAACAGCAATATCTTCAATATGACCAACTAATCCACAATCATGAATTATCTTTTGTTCAATAAGAATATTACCAGTAGCTGCAACTTCACCAGTCAAATCATAAATAATTACATATGGATTATACTTGTACCCATTACCATTACCCTTTTCATAATTATGCAATTTAACAGAATTCCAATAATTTACAACAGATTCAAATTGTTCTTTACTAACAGACCCAACAGTAGTTAGGATTTTTAGGGATTCTACTACTCCTTCATAATCATCTTTACTAACTCTTCTTATTGAATAACCTTCTGGGAACGTCATATCACTCATTGATTTGTGTTACGATATCTTGCTTGATCTTACGCGATTCACTTTGCACTTTCAATACCGTTGTCGTCTCACAACTAGACATGAGTATTAAGATTTTAATTACTTAAATAGTGAGTTCCTGAAATTGGTTTTGTATTACTTTTCAGATCTACCTACCATCATGTCGCATGGCCGCATCATCATCATCATACTTAATTAAAAAAAAAAAATTAACATATATATTTAATGAATGACATGACATATATGTATGTATGTATATGAAATAAAGTATTATATTTACTAAAATGTATATTTACAGAAGTTTTATGTACATCTATTTTATCTTGAAGTGGTCGTGTATTTTCTTTTAGGACATGGATTTGCGGTGGAAATAAAATTATAAACGATTCCTATTTATCACCTTTAATTTTTTTAAAAGTATCAGAAATAAAGTTTTCAATTTTTTTCAATGTATTTACGTCAGTATTGGAAGTGGATTTAGTGTTGTCGGTACTCGAAGTTCCAGAAGTACCTTCATTGACACTGTTGAAAATATTAGTGCTCAACGTTCTCTTTGCCGTTGTATCATTTGTTACATCAGCTAATGCTTCCCATAAACATTTTTCTGCATCACTTGTAGGTTTTTTAATAACCACTTTGTATTGGATCTTCATATCACCACGGCCAAACCCATTTCTATGTGGTACACCCATGTTAGGTATAGATATCAGTTGATCATGTTGTGTTCCGGGCATTACTTTTAGTCGAATTTGCTTATCTTCGATTGTTTTGATTTGAATAGTACCACCTAAGGCAGCAGTTGTAATTGGAATCTCTTTTATAGCCCAAATATCATATTTATCTTTAACAGTAAATTCAGGATCAGGTTTAACGTTGATTCTAACTAACAAATCACCCCTTCTTAATTTAATATTTTTACTATCCTCTTCATCAACAGAGATATTTGGATAAGAACCTTCACCTGGTATACGGATAACGTCGCCATTCGATAGACTTGATGGTAAGTTTATAGTAATTGATTTGGCTGAATTTAATTTGACACCATCACCGTGACAAGTATTACACATATCTTCAAATGAAATCATAGTACCTTCACCATGACAGTGATTACAAGTTGATGCCATTTGGAAACCTGATCTGACATGGATTTGAGTACCAGTACCATTACAGTATGAACATGTTTTACGTTTATGTTTATCACCTTTTTTCAAACCTGAACCATTACATGTACCACATGGATCTAATGCATTAAATGATAAGTTAACATTTTTCATCCCAAATACAGCATCTTTAAAACTAATATTTTGAACAATTTCAATTGTATCACCTTTATATTCTCTAACCATATTTGCTCTTGAATTAAATCCACCAGAACCATTAGGATTGAAACCTCCACCATTTCTACCCCCAAATGCAGCACCAAACAAATCTTCAAAATTCAATCCACCAAAATCACCAAACCCACCAGAACTTGCGTTTGCAAAAGGATTGAATCCACCGTTTCCAGGTCCACCACCATTTTGATCAAAGGCAGCAGAACCATACTGATCATATTGCATTTTTTTAGTTTCATCAGACAAGATTTCATAAGCATCTTGTAAATTATGGAAAGTTTTTTCTGCATCAGGATCTTTATTTATATCAGGATGGTATTTTTTAGCTAATTTATAATAAGCTTTCTTAATTTGTGATGGTGTAGCATCTTTTGATACACCTAATGTAACATATGGGTCTTTAAAAGATTTATCATCACTTAATAGACGTCCAGTGGTATGGAAACTGCTGCTGAACACTAGAGGCTTTATCAAACGTCTTGCTGCGAGTGTTGATAACGATGACTTATTTATTTGTAATACTTTTTGAAATACTTTTTGACTACGAAACATAATGGTTAAATTATTATTTTGCTCAAAACTGAAATTAAAACACCTTGTAGGACTAACACACTCAAAGCACTTAAAAAACTATACTGCAAATACAAAAGCAAAAGCAAAGCACAACCAGTTCTACCGATGAACTATTCCAAGATATATATATATATATATCTATATCAATATATAAACACTAATATACAAATATGCCTTTCCCATTACCATCACTTAATCATCTCAATCAATCATCAACTTTTGTCACCGTAAGCTCTTTTTCTAGCAACTTCTAACATATTTTACGTTGAATGGGAACCATGCTTAAGTATGTCGTACATGGTGATGTGTGGTTAGCAATTGAGATGAGGCTAATTGATAATGTAGTATTATGAATACCAATGCATTGAATATCAATTCATTGAAGACAAGAGATATGATGGTATGAACTTTTCAGTATAGTTGCTGAGTGTATTGTTTTGTATCCAGTTTTTTAAAAAATCGCAAGTTCAAGATCTGGAATATCTAAAGGGAGAAGGAATATGCTCCGCAAAGTAGGGCAAGACAGGTTGTTCAATTTGAGACATGGTTCTCTGGTATGCACTCACTCTTACAGAGTGAGTGCGTTGTATCTTGTGGTCCAAGTGTGCATTTTGTGTATATATCACGTTCTTTCTCAATCGAAGTGACATTTGGCCAGCACGTGACCTGGTTATATTGAAATAATACAAATAAATAATTTATCTGTATACTATATAAGTATGGATATATATGTGAATTTATATTTATGTAGTTAATGGCAGTTGTTATTAAACTGATTCCTCATAGATATTTAAGAATAGTGAGTGGTTTGTAATCTTAGAGGATGGATTTTACTTCTGATTCTGTCCCGGGAACACCGAAGAGAAGTAATGTGAGTGTAGGAGGACATCTTTCAGATCAAGTAGAATCGAGTGATGATGAAAATAATGATACATCTTTCTTAAACAAAGAAGATGCAAAGAGATTGCAGTTAGAAGAGTTGAAAGAAGAACTGCTGGCGAAAAGAAACAGTGTCCTACAGGAAATTGACTCTTATAAAAATCAGATTTCAGAAAAGGAAAAAAAAGCTCGATTGGAACCTGTTTTATTAGATACCAATGCAAACAATTTGCTACTAGATTTAGTATTAGCATCAACTATGGATGATAAAACTGATACAGTTCATGCATTGAATAAAAGAGGGAAAATAAAACACCCGGTGGAAAAAATCGATGGTTCATCTTCAGTTCAACTTGAATTGTTATCGAAATACGATACTCTTCCATTGATAAATTTAGATTTAAGATTAAAGTATTTGAAAGAATATTTGTATTCAAATGTTGATTTACAAGTAATCTCCGATGAACTTGAAAATATTGATACCACCTCTTCTGTGATTGAAGCATATTTTAAAAATTCACGATTAACTGTTAGATACCAATTGACATATGATCAAGTACTGGCAACATTAGTGGAATTCAAAATAATAACGATATCAGATAATTATAAATTGAAATTGAAACCATTGGTGATAGCATGTGAAAATAACCCTAATTTATTTCTATTTTGTTGTAATGAATTTGATAAATTAATAGCCAAAAGAAGTTCCATTTTTAGTGAACTGCAGGATACATTTAAATCGAAATTAAAAGAATCTAAAATAATGGATGGAGAGGAATCACTACTATTGACAAGTCAAATATTACAAGATGATCGTTCTTTAGTAACAATAAAATTACAAATCTATTTTGAAATAAATTTCAACAGAGATTCAAAATTTTTGTTACCATATTCAAAAATATCTGTAAAACTATGGAAGGATGAGCATCTTCTATTAAATGAAAATAATCCTATTTTAACTGGCCTAATCGGTGAATACGGTGTATTAACAGGTTTAAAAGAATTCTCCAAAACATGTTTATTTCCAAACGTTTATTCGAAATAATCCAGTGGTAGAAAAATGTGTTAAAAATATTAATGAGTGTAATATAAGAATCGTCTACTTCTTTCTGATTATTTGATTATGTAAATATAAGTACATAGATGTTTATATGTATTGAAGTATGTAGTAATAAAGTGTAATATTAGAAACCTCCATCAAATCCACCTCCATCAAATCCACCACCGAATCCGCCATCGAATCCGCCATCGAACCCACCATCGTAACCTGGACCTGGACCTGGACCATAACCACCACCACCACCAAAACCGTCATGATGAAATGAATTAGCTAATAAAGCACCACCAACTAAACCTACACCTGCACCTGCTAAACCACCCATCATGGCATTATTACGGCCTGATTTTTGAGGTTGTTGCTGTTGTTGTTGGTAATAAACAGGTTGCTGTTGTGGATACATTTGCTGTTGCGGATACATCTGTTGTTGAGGGTACATCTGCTGTTGAGGGTACATCTGTTGTTGAGGGTACCTTTGTTGCTGTTGCTGCTGCTGTTGCTGCTGCTGCTGCTGTTGTTGTTGTTCCATAGCTTTTGATTCATTATACGAAGGAGGGTTATCACCAGTAGGACCGCCAAGCTTCCAAGTTGTACCACTTGGTGGCTCCCATTGTGATTTTTTATTTGAAAGATTAACGAAAAACCATGTACTATATTCTTTATCAAATTGTGCGGTCCAGCCTTCTGGAGTAAATGGAAGATTATCCCTACTTTGAGCCATCTAGCTGTCCTATATTAGTTTTTATAATTTACTTAATGTTCGATACAATAGTATCCAGCAAACAGTATATATATGTATTGACAAAAATGGATGATAAAACAACTTAAAATTGAAATAAAATGTTTAAATCATCAATTTATTTGTTTGGCATTTACCTCATTCCTGAAACCTAAGCCCGGTGTGAGAAATTTAGTATGTGCATGTGCCCTGTATAAATCAAGAAATTGGTGAATAAAGAGTATGATTAACAGAAGTTTTGTAGAAAAAATTACACCCACACTATCACAAATGATGAGTCATTTGTGATATCAATATAGATCTTTTTAAAACTGTATATATTATATATATCAAGATATTAAGGCACTTCTTCATCCGCATGCATCGTCTCGTAGCTCTAACGACGGTGCCCTGATACAATGATGCTGTTATAACTCTATCCCTGTAAAGAATCACTATCACTTCTTTCCACCCACAAACACTAAATATCCCCTTCTTATATACACATTCCTACCCTTACTGTTACAAAGAAATATATTACAGATTACAAAATACTTACTTACTTACTAACTAACAGAATATATGGAAACACAAACTACAAAATCTCATCGGGTAAAACAAAAATCATATTGCAAAATTTTGAAAAATGTTTAGTGAATTTTATTTAAAATATTAGTAGCACAGAGTTTGTTTGAGAGGAGAAAAAGGGCAAGTAGTGAAGATCTCTGATAAATATACCAAAAGTGTTACTCGTACTGTAGTTGAGTACTAGTGTATATAACGTTTCTGTGAAACAGAAGTATAGAACATTAATATGGAAGACGCTATTCCACCACCAAAATATCCGCTGAAAGGTATTAGTACTCCATACAGTTATCAAATAAGGAACAACTCGTGTGTGGACTACCATAGACTGGATAAGTTACAATATGAATTGTTGAATAATAATAATAATAATAAGAAGAAGAGGAAACGCGGTAGTAAAATATCGAGTGATGCAAGTGATGATTTTCATCACCCCCATCATCACCACCATCACCACCATCATAACCATGAACAAAATAAACGTATGAAAAAGAGTATTGAATGTTCGACTTCAACGAATGACTTGACAGGTTCAAGTAATAGAAATGGTTTAATCAGTGCGGGTCCTTTAGCAACACCTATCAATGGAGATTACGTTGAAACAACACAAGGCCAAAATAATAGTAATCTCCTTGGTGATGTTGTACCAGAAGGGTTAAGTACACCTTCTAGTGCCAATGATACGAATTCTACGAGCATAGACACAACAACTACAACAGAAACAGTAGAAGCAGCTGAAACAGAAGCAGACGCAGATGCAGATACAGATGTTGTTGAAACTGTAACAGCAACTGTAGATTCTAACAATAATACCTCAAATGTGATAACTAACACAGGAATTGATGCTATTGTCGATGAAGCGCTATTGCCTTCTCCTGTAGCTTCCCCCATAGTGTTTAATCCTATTGAAGATATAACTGAATTAAATAGTGTCTCCATACAAGATGAAAGTCTACAAAAAGAAACATCCTTGGAATCATCAAAGATGTTTATAAATGAAATTTTTGCCACTGCTCAAGCACATTTATCTAAACAATGTTATAAAAATTTAATGTTCCAATTACTTTCAGATATGGATAGAAGCAATTTATCAGATTTAGGTACCTTCCTTAAAGATAACTTAAAACGTGATTTTATTACAACCTTACCAATTGAAATTTCATTAAAAATATTGAAAAATTTAAAATTTACTGATATTGCAAATTGTTTAAAAGTTTCTGAAAATTGGTATAATTTAATTACAAATACTCCATATTTATGGAAATTATTATTAATAAATGAAAATTTCGTATCTTCTGAAAATTTCATTAAATATTCTTTAACTTTAAAAGAAAAATATCCTCATATTAAAAATTATGAAGATGCATTTAGATTAGATTTTATTCAAAGTTCAAAATATTTGAAAAATTGGTATAATTCAAAGTTTGTTCCTCAAATAACTACAATAAGAGGGCATATCACAAGTGTGATTACTTGCTTACAATTTGAAGATAATTATGTAATAACTGGTGCAGATGATAAAATTATTAGAGTCATTGATGTCAAGAAGAAAGAATTCATGTTAGAACTAAGTGGACATGATGGAGGTGTGTGGGCATTGAAATATGTCGACAATGGTATTGTAGTAAGTGGTTCAACAGATAGAACGGTACGTGTTTGGGATATTAACCGCGGATGTTGTACTCATGTTTTTAAAGGTCATACATCTACAGTTAGATGTCTTGATGTTGTTGAATATGAAAATGTAAAGTATATTGTAACAGGGTCGAGAGATAATACTTTACATGTCTGGAAATTACCTAGGGAGTCATCCGAAATAGATGATTCAGATACTAACTTTCCAATATTTTACAATACTCCTGAGGAAAATCCGTATTTTATTGGAGTATTGAGAGGCCATATGGCATCTGTACGTACCGTATCTGGATATGGTAACATTGTAGTTAGTGGTTCTTATGATAACAATCTAATGGTATGGGACATTGCTCAAATGAAATGTCTGTATATTTTAACAGGTCATACTGATCGTATTTATTGTACAATATATGATCACAGTCGAAATAGATGTATCTCTGCTAGTATGGATTCTACCATACGAGTATGGAACTTGGACAATATTCAAAGTAACGGTAGCTGTTCTAGAGTAATGAATTCAAATTCTCCCTGTGTAAATATCATAGGATCTATGTATACATTGCAAGGACATACAGCACTAGTTGGCTTACTTAAATTATCCAATAAATTTTTAATGAGTGCGGCAGCAGATGGTTCCTTGAGAGGTTGGGATTCGAATGACTATTCGAGAAAATTTGCATACCATCATAGTAATTTAAGCGCTATCACTACATTTGATATGAATGACAATCTACTAGTTAGTGGTTCAGAAGGTCAATTTAACATATATAATTTAAGAAGCGGTAAACTGATCCATTCGAATATATTACGAGATGCTGATCAAATTTGGTCAGTGCATTTTAAAGAAAACATATTAGTGGCAGCAGTAGAAAAAGACGGCCAAAGTTATGTTGAGATATTAGATTTTAGTGAATCCACTAAAAATCCTACTAGAGATACCATTTTACATAGTTGATTACAATTATACAATTACTATAGAATATAAATAACTTGAAAATATAATGAAATTCATCGGCATATAATAATAATCTGATCTCTTTTTGGTCGTAGGCTATCTTGTCCTCTTATATTATATATCACCCTACATATTGTATGGACATTTTCGTTAGATCTATGACGCGTCAATTATTGTTAATTTATCTAAAACGCGTAAGAAACTAGATTGAATATAAAAACAAGTTAAAAACAGTAAACAATGAAGAAGATTGACCAACAAATAGAGGGAAGACAAGTAAAAAGGTTCGCTATAATAGTTACATTATGGGTCGATTACTTGGAATAGAGCTATTCAATTTCAAATCTTACAAAGGTATTGTCAATGTGGGATTTGGCGAGTCTAATTTCACTAGTATCATTGGACCCAATGGATCTGGTAAATCTAATATGATGGATGCTATTTCATTCGTTTTGGGTGTGCAGAGTAACCATCTGAGGTCTAATGTGCTGAAGGATTTGATCTATAGAGGGTATATATCTGAAGACGATGGAGACCATGATGAAGAACCTAATCCTACTTCAGCCTACGTGAAAGCATTTTATCAAAAGGATAATGCGGTTGTGGAGTTGATGAGAATAATATCTCATTCTGGTGATGCAACATATAAGATCGATAACAAGACAGTCAGTTAT
>JAJLTL010000050.1:0-73514 GCA_030568135.1 Vanderwaltozyma yarrowii
TTACAATTGTAACGAGACTGGACACTTAGCTCGTAACTGTACGAAAGATAGAACAACAAACCCAAAAGCTAAAGGTAAATATAATAGTTTTAGAATCGGAAAAGGTACCTCTACTGAAAAACCTTTATCGGATCTTCCAAAAAATTAGGAGGGTCACCTGTACTTTTGAATGCGGTACATTTCCTAAACGTACAAGGTGACAATCTTGACAGTTTACATGTCAGTCAGACCATTAATGATATCAACACAGCTGGTAACCCCTCTACCCTATGCAATGATGGAATTAATGGTTTGGTTGACATGTAAACTATCGAGATTTTTATTTTGTACGTTTAGGAAATGTAAAGTATTCGAAGAAATAGACTAAACTAGAGATCGTTCGTAAGGTCTGATAAGGCCTTCTTGGCTCTTAAATGTTCGAGACTAAAACTACCTTTTTTTTTCCCGACTCTTGGTTTATTGCTTCTTGATCTGGGACAGTTGCATGAAATATGGCCTTTTCTATGACAAATATAGCATTGACTTTCGTTTATCGTTTTTTCGATTATAATTACGTTTTCATCGAGATTTCCAGTATTAATCCCTGGTTGACGACGATGTGCAGGATCGTACAATGGACACCAGGGTGACGATTTTATCATATGTTTTATGCTTTTTACAGCGTCTTCAAAAGTTTGTGGATTTGAGCCTCTCAATGATATACGCAACATTGGGTTCAAAAGACTCAATAATAGTGTAATTTTGGTCTGCTCTGGCAACAATCTGGAAGGAATATACACAAAATGTTTCTTGAAGTGATTGGCATACTCATCGAATGATAGTGGGCATGGTGGGAACATTAATTGATCGTAATGTTTGTCAATGTCCTTAGAAAACAAGGTCTCATAATGTTTCATCAACACGTCATAGAATTCATCCATAGTCTTTGGTTGGGCATCTTCAACATCCTTGTTTGCTGCTCCGTCTACTGTCATTTGATGTACAAATAATTGCTCTTCTTCTGTGACTTCAAAGATTTTTGCGAGCACTTTGGCCTTCTTCATCCAGAAATAAACCCCAGCGATATCTTCAGGCTTTAAAACTGGCATATGCTTATAGAATGATTGTACGTTGGCTTCTCCCATTTTATTCTCGCTCTATATGAATTCGCTGCAAAATCGTTTTATTAATTAGTTGTCTTTTCCTCTTTCGTTCCGCTGAGATACTACCAATTGTAATATAATGGAGTCTTTATTGGCTATAAGGAGAGCTTCTCCTATGGCAGCGCCAATATATCCAACTTAACAATTAACTATTAGAAATAGCTATAGTCTTAGGAAATGAAACTATTTCTAATAGCTAACTCTCACTCACAAGGAAAAAATATTTCGAGATTCTTTCAACCAAAAACCGCCTCCTATTTATATTTTCCAAAAATCATATTCCGACTCAACTATGAAAATATCCAATAGCGTGAGTTAATATGATGCCAATAGCATACGCTTTTTTAAAAAATTTCTCTTATTCGGCCGCACATATGAAAAACTTTTAAAACCCTGTTATAATGACCTAACATTATTCAGGGTTTGAGGTTCAACATACCAAGTAAGAATTCCACAATGATGGGATATCTTAAAATAATATAGCAACCTCCTTGGGCAGTAGCAGTCTTGATGAGAAGTCTCTATTAAGGAAAGTGGCTAATGAAACTTGCTTTTAAATATATGTTATTACATATATTCGAGATAAGATAATTGAAACAATGTACGATTAACAAATCTTGCAATACCCAGAAGGTTATAAAGATGGGTTCTATAAAAATGTATAATAATCCTCTAGGCTCCATCTCATTCTTAATCAAGAGAAAATAGTAGTAAAAGGAGATGGTCAAATACTCTTTTTATATTCGAGGCACTGAAGTTTTATAATATGTCAGTCAATATGTGACGTCCAATAACAATCTTATAACCATTTCTTGGTATGTATCATCTTACTTTCTATTCATCTGTAAACCATAAAAACTCCAACTCCCTTTGTAATTTGGAATATTTTTGTATGTGTGCTATTTATTGTTATAATGAAATATTGCATAATATATTAATTAACAATCGGTTGTTAAAGAGTAAAAATATATTACTCTATTCGAAATAATATTTTCCTCCAAAATATTAACTTTGAATTATCTAAAAAAATAAATAAATATAAAATAAGTTAAAGAGTACTCATTAAAACTACAACTGTTACATATTAACTAGAATGTTCATGCTCAAGAATTACGTTTCTGGTTAATTCAGTTTCAACACTTGCATTATCATTATCATTATCATTATCATTATCCAGTGTAGCATATGCAAAATTTGATGATGAGACGTCTGATGTCTCATCATTCATTACCATTTGGTTAGATGGGTTCACCCTAACATCTTCGTTTTTACTTTTCATGATGAGTGTATCTTGTGAATAAGCTTTAGAATTGTCAATATAATTGATATTTGATGTTGTAGGATCAACCTCCGTTGTGGGAATACGTTTTTTTATGCGATGCTTAAAATGAAAGAATGGACTTCTTGACGTAGGATCTTCATTTTCATAATTTTGCTTTCTGTGGCTCTTTATTTGTGAGAATCTTAAGCTTTTTGGGAAATCGAAAGTCTTTTTTAGACTATTAATATTTATATTTTTCTTATTCTTGTCAGTATCTGATAGTGATGATACTCCTGGATTACTCCATCTATCTAGTTCAATATGGCTACCATCATCATCAAAATTATCACTGAAGGTGTTTGGATATGGAATTGTCGGATTGACAAACAATTTATCAGTATTACTAATTTTCTTCCCCAAAATTGTTTCTTTACTTAATATTGTCTCTCTTCTTTCAAATATACCGATTAAACCCCATGTGTTAACACAAACAATTAATTTTAGAAATCTCAGGATACCATATCTCCAAGTAAAATTGTTGAAGGTATTTGCAATAAAATAAAAAAAAGAGAAAAATAATAGAGCAAAGATTATGATGTTGTATACAATTACTGGAACTGTTTCATGATAATCTCTCCATAATACTTTTAAATTTTGCTTGAAAGAAGGCTTTGAGTTTTTATCCTCCACATGCTTTGGGTTTAAAATATAACCAAAATCTTTCCAAATGTATAAAGAGACCAAATATGCAAATGTTACGTAAATAAAACCTTCAATGACTTTATACAATATGGAAATAGCTAAAGAGCCTTTAGACCATAACATAAAACCGTATATAATTTCATCAATGATAGTCAGTATAATACCGCCAGATATAATTAGTTTGTTTCTATTATTTCTTAAACTTTCAGGTAGCCAAATCCATTTTACTTTCAGTTTCCCTGAATTATGATGCATATAATAAACTATATGAAGCCAATTAATAAAACATAATAGATTAATAATTAGTTCAGTGACTTGAAAACCATTTGATAAAACCAAGTCATGTTCATACACTGACGAATCTTGATAATCATTAGCATATTGTTGTTTAAAAATGTTATTGAACGAATAAATAAGTATAGCTGTTTCAAAAGCACATGAAGCTAATACATATAAATGTACTAATTTTCTTTTACTATTGTGGTTTGTCCCTGGTAATAGTAATAATACTAAATAAAGCATCCAACTACCAATACAAACAAAGCTCCCGATAAATATAATTAAAGTCATACCATTCATAAAATTATCTTTTTGTAAGTAAATATTTGAGTCATTTATCGCACCAACCTGCTCAACAAGTAATGGGAATAGGTCCAACATAAGTTTATATTTGTTAGAATCAATTTCATCTTTACAATGAATGAATAATAATGGGGATGAATATGTCTTGTTAAAAGAAAATGGTCCTGTTAGATTTCTAACTGCCAGGCTACCACCATTTAATATATTTCCTTCACAGCTATCATTGTTACTATTCAGTATATAGTCATATAGTAAATCAGATAATCTTGGAACACTTCCATTTGTGTTTGTATAGTTGAAAAAGGATAATACATCAATATACGATGAATTATTTATATCAAATTGTTCCATGCTAACATATTAATATCTGGATAATCTAATATCTTCGATCTGTATAGTATATTATGATATATTTACTCTCTTAATAATCTAAAATATAGTTTATGTTTGACATAAATTTATTCAACTATTATATTTTAGTATATCCCATTCTATATATAAATTGAACTTTAATTTTCATATAAACAGAAATTAAATATTCAAAAAAATAAAAAAATTAAAAAAGAAATGGACAAGTTCGGAGTCGAACCGAAGACCTCTCCCATGCTAAGGGAGCGCGCTACCAACTACGCCACATGCCCAGTTATTTCTTATGACAAAATAATTATAACAGTAGATTTTGTTGATCCAATTTGATCATGTGTATTCGAAAAAAAATAAATTTAACTTGTATTGATTATTTTTACATTATATTACTTTTATGATATAAGAGCCCTCTTTTTAAAATTTACTATTAAACATTCATTCATCAAGGGAGATAAACACAAGACAATAATACTGCTACTACAAACTTGGGGTGATATGAGTGGTTATAGAGATTCATATTATCAATATCCACATTTTCTTGAAAGTTATCATTCATTATACAATGATTGGAACAAAGATGAATTTCCATTAACCGAAGAGGATGATAATAACCATTCCAATTTGCAATATAATGGTAATAATGCCAATGCTAATAGCGGTAACAATAATAACGGTACTGGTGGTAGTAATGGTAATAATAATGATGGAGATAACGGTATAGCTAATAAGAATAACAATGATAATGATGATGGAGGAAGTAATAATATTTTAGATAATGATCAAGGATATTGGGGATATTTCCATGATGAAGAAGATTGGGAATTGTTTAAAAGTGTTCAATTGGATAGTAATGGTATAGCAACTTTCAATATAGTTAATACTAATACCAGAATGAATTTGAATAGTGATAATAATGGTAGTAGCAGCGACAATAATAACAACAACAATAACAATAATAACACGAACAGTAATAGTAACAATCATGCTAACACTAATGTTGGTGAGAATAACATCAATGGTAGTCAAATTGATAATGATGTGATAAATGCTATATACAATAATGATAATGATAATTTAAATGGGAATATAATTGATATAATCAATGGTACTAACCATAGTAATAATAATAACAATAATATTCATATGAACAGTGAACCTGTACCTGATATAATAACAGGGTCAATATTTAACGGACAAAGAGGAGTAATACGATTAGCCAGACAAGAGATCAATACATGGAATGATTGGACATTACAATGAACAATCACCATCTCCCCATAAAGTTTTTACTTCTCATCATTATACTTGCATATTGCAAACATGTATAACACAATATATATATTTGTAAAACATTTCGGCGGCTAATTAATTTACGTGTTTTTATTCTTAATTTTTGTTTTTCTCATCAAGAATTTGTGGGTTCATCATTCCAAAATTTTTTGCCACAAAAACAAAATAATAATTGAGAATGTAAAATTTGACTAATTCATTAAGTAGCTAATTTTATATTTCCTTTGTGAATGTGAAGAATTTAATAATAATCTATATTGTATAATAGATATGGTAGAAAATTATTTTGATTTTTTTTTGCCACACTATAGAGACACAGGAGCAAATAATTTCCGGCTCATACTAAAATCTTAATTCCCATACCCATTCCCGCTGTTTACCAGTATTTTTTCAAACCTATCTTTAAATTTCAAACCCTATTGAAAAAACCATATAAAAAGATATAGATCTGGTCACCCTATCGTGCAACCTAATTCTTTACCCAAAATACCTTCAATATACCGAAATTTGGGAATCTCAAACCTCAAATTACCGAAATTAAGGTGAAAATTTTGTTATTCCTTAAGCGCAAAATATATTATTATTTTTTAATACTGGTAAGAAAATGACAGTGATATGACATCACTCTCCACGTTCTCGGTTAATAAACGGAAATTCAACAAAAAAAGTTGACGTCAGAAAATATTGTGCAATTAACAAAGAATGCAAAATTTCAGTGTAGAGAAAGTCCAAGGAGAAAATATTTTTAAGAAATTTCGTGGGAGAATTAGAAACCTAAATATCATTGCGCACCCATGCACCGAGACACGGTGATAATATTTTTGTAGAAACCTCATAGTAATCGATTGCATTTTGCTCATTCGAATTAAATGGAGAAGTTAGTACTATAGTATTTAATCATGATTAACTACTAATAATTGAATTAATTACTGGGAAATTAAAAATCAGATTTACATATTAGGCGAGAGTGAGTGGGGGTGGGGAAGGGGGAGTGCGTAGGACAATTGTATTTGGAGAAGATTTGTACGGTTTGTGAGGGTGATATTTAAGGGGGGGAGGCTGACAAGATTGTGTTATATTAATACAATATAACATAGTATAAAAATTACTGGAATTACATCCATAGACACCCATACAACGCACATCAACAGAAGGATGTTCTTCAACCCTCAGAAAGATCCGTCTACTCTGTTCCCTTCATACCGCCCCCCTCGAAGCTCCAATTAATTACGTACGTGTGTAAAATGTGAAAAGAAGAAAGAAAACACACAACGCTAAAAAAATAACAACAACAAATTTTTTAAAAAACAACAAATTTAAGAAAATTTAAGACAAACTACCGTACAATTATAAACAATGCATTTGAAGAAGACTCCGCGGGCCGGACAAGATTGAGCGGGAAGGGGACAGAAAAGAGGAATTATTACCGTGCTAATTACCAAATGTTCCCTCTCTCTGTTACTCCCCCCAGTCAACCACGGTTTAAATATTTAATAATAATAATAATACTAAGAATAATAATAAATATGAATTTTCCTTTCTAGTATTTACATTTTTATTTCTTATTCAGAAGAAATAAATTACACACAACACATATTGCATGGCGTTTATTACTATAGTAATACAATTAAAATAGCAGGACAAATATATTTACATATACATATATTTGCATACGTTGCACCCTCTCCCTTGTATAGTCTCTAGTAATCAGAAAGAATAAATTCATTTTGATAATCATGCATACCGCATTAAAAGTAATAATGTCTTTTCTTTGACTCTTCCATTAAATTTTACAATATTTCTTTGTAAGAATCAAAAACAAATACAAAAGGTAGAAATAACCCCGTGTCGCTCGCTTGGCTTGGTGTTTATAGTTAACAAGGCAATCACTCTGTCAATCATTCCATCAATCAATCAATTATTCAATCACTCATGTTCATCATTGCCTAATTCTATGCTTACTCTACCCAAATAAATAAATAAACAAATAAATATACAAATAAATAAATAATACACAACAAGAAAAAGAAAGGAAACGAAATAAACCGCATTGCTCACCACCCGTTCTTCGGGCACTAAAGGTTTCCTGCCAACGACTTTTCCTTTCTTTTTCTATCTTCTCTGTGCTGGGATTCTCGTGTGCTGCTTCCTCGAGAGTCTCGGGATCTCTGCGCTGCTCGAGTAGGAGAGATCTCGCGTCAGGTAGCATATATTCAACCATCCTCTACTGGGTTATCTACGTAATATTCACTTCCTCATTCATTAATAATTCTACTGCTTAAGAGCCTAATACGAACTTTATTTATACAATTATACATATATTTATATGTATTTTTGCTTTATTGTTTTTAGCAATACAATATTGTTGTTGCTTTTTTTCACTGTTAAAACAACATATAAATGTTTCTACCTACCTATTTACACATATTTGTTTTTAACAACTGTTTTTTTTTTTTTCAAGGACGCTGAATTGTACACTAATTTATTTAGATTATTTAATCAACGCCACGCAATACGCTATCCATGCTCCATTGATTACCTGATTATTCTTTCTAAGTAATATTGTGCTCTTCGGGTGAACAACATCGTTATAGCAAGTGCGTTTTCTTCCTCTTATTCTTCTTGTTCTTTTCTCGAGTATTTGGTTTGGCCTAACAGTTAGTTCCTCACGAAACTTTTCACGAAACACGCTTTTCCTATCCTCTGTTAAAATTAATTTTATACACTTTCCCTACGGACATCTGTGGTATATTTAGCTTGTCCCATTATACATACATAGGTTGTATAACGTAACATTTCATATTATTCCCACCATACTGCCCTCTCTATATCTATTCCCTTTCTCCCTCTCCCTGGCCCCCTCTGTGTTAGTCTCCCTATCAATATTCTGTCCCACCCTCCAATTCCCTTCCCTTCTTTCTCTTCTCCTCTGTTTGTTGCATCTTCGCCTGCGATTACAATTATTACTTCGCAACTTTAATATCTTCATGACTCGATTATTGTATGTAATTGTACAATTTCATAATATGTATCGACTATTTTGTCCTTAACTGCTATACTAAAGGAGATCACTTGCTTATTAACCCAGTTCGTAAAATATCTTAATATATACATATGTAAATATATATACACCTACTTATATTTACGTTTATATATATGTCTTTTTTTTTAATAGAAATTTTATTCGAATGCATATATACATTCTTGATTTAATCAATTTAATTACTAATAAGCGTAGTAACAAACATTCTTTAAAAAAGCTTTTATTAAAAGGGTAAGAATAAAATAAAGATAATAAGAAAGTGTTTACATTATCCTTTCGTTATAGAATATTTGTCATGCAATGACAGTAGAAAACGATAACAACAACAACAATTTCAATAATACTATCAATAACAATAATAACAATTATATTCTAAATCATTCAAATATCATGTCAACTAATAAATCGAAAACATATAATTATCAATTACCACGAATGAGTTCGTCAACGTTGAATAATAAAAATATTCATAATAATAAACTTTTAGATAATCCAGGATTACATATGAATACCAATACCAATGATATAAATATTCTTAAAATTGACAATAATATCGAAGATCATATGAGATACAATAACATCAATAGCATAAACAGTACCACCGCCAACAATACAATTCATCAAATACAAATACATGATAAGCTAAATCAACAACAATTACCACATCCCGTAAATATGAATTTACCTGCAACATATCTTTATAATTCATCTATTCCATTACAACAACAACCTTCATCATCTTCATCATCTACTGCATTTTTGCATCCATTATCTTCACATTTACAGCATCCACCATTCGCACAAACTCATCAATTACCACAGCAACATCATATTTTACAACATTCACCTCCAAACACACAAATATTACCAAAATACTCACAACCACAAGATAAAAATATACTTGATAATATAAGGAATGATTACCAAGAACAGAATACAAGTGGTGAAGAAATGAATGTTAAAGGTGAGCTAATTGGGAAATCAGGAAAACCTTTAAGGAATACAAAAAGGGCTGCACAAAATAGAAATGCTCAAAAGGCATTTAGACAAAGAAAAGAGAAATACATAAAAGATTTAGAATTCAAAGCAAAGAACTTTGATCAATTAATATCAGAAAACCAAGCATTGAAGTTAGAGCTCATTGAATTACAAAAAATGATACGATCGTTACAAGAAAAAATAGTTTCTAACTAGAGGGTGATTTTTATAAAAATGAAAACTGAATAATTTTTTTTTTAAGTAGTTCCAATTAGGGAAGAACATTATGTCCTATTTATATAAATGCATATAAAGATACGAAATTCGTAAATTATTTAGCTAAACAGAAATGAACTTGTATTATTAATATTAATCTTCTTAGTGTCATTATTATCATTATAGTAATTTTATCAATGCAAAGGATATGGTTTTAGAGTTGCATAAAACTTTCCAAGCTTAAAGAACTCATGTTCTTTTTCTTCTTCTCCTCTTTCTTCTTATTTAGCATATTGGACAAAGAATTCATCTTACGTTTCTTCTGTCTATCCTTTGCATTATTATTACCCGCTACTTTTTTGTCAACCTTAGCATTGCTATCTTTATTATCCTTAAGAAGTGGCCAAGTAGCAATAAATTTTTCTTTCTTCTCTACTGTCATTTCTTCATTTTTAGCCTGTTTTGCAGGGATAGGTGTATTGGATTTGAATATTTTCACCTTAGCACACTGTAGACATTTAAATTGTATATTATTGTCTCCATTAACCATCATATCTACTGTGTAATTTGGTATTCTTATCGTACCGCATTTCCCGCAGAACTTGGAATCTGCTTCAATTATACTATCCGGAAGAGTAAGTTGATACCTTTTCGATGAGTTATAAAAGTTCTTCAAATAAATACCAGACAGTTCAGGTATGCCTATCTGGGGTAACATATGTATCATATTATATTTTTTGCGTAACTGGCTATCTCTAAATTTTTCATTTTGATCTCTATTCATTTCAATTGTAATTAGATGATTAACAATAGTTGATATGAAATGTTAGCTAGGTTATTGAGAGGCTACGAGAAAATAAGATATTTTATTTTGAATGTTGGAATATACAATGAATACTACCTGTATATTTACAACGTTATATACAATATGAATTATATAAAATGCAATGAATGATTGATGAGATGAAATGAGATGAGTATAGTATGTTAATATTTTTTTCATTATACTCGGTTTACTTTTTTTTTTTTTTAAAGAAAAAAACACACGGAACAAAATAGCTCCGGTTCGATTCCTGATTGAGATTATTCGAATCCTTTTCAATTGAAAAGTTATATTTTGACTTTCTTTGTATTTGAATTATCATCAACGTTATCAATTAACCTTCTCTTAACTTCATCCATCTTTATGTTATCAATTACCTTATGTTCTTCCTTACCTGTAGGAGTGGTTGGAGGAGTCTTTAACATCATCGTGAGTGTTTGTTCTTTTTCTAGTTTCTTTTGTTTTCTTAATTCACTCGCTTCTCTTTTCAATACTCTTAATTTATTTATTTGATCTTGCGTTTTAAAGAAGTCGGGTATTTCTTTTTCTAGATAAGTAACCCATGAATCACAATCACTCAAAAGTTGATAATCTATAATACCAGCCCAAGCAGAATCTGCTAATGCTGTTTTATTGATCAATATAACAATACCTCCACGTTCGTGAACTTGTTTGCTCATTTGTTTAACAACTTTTTTAACACCATCAACTTTTAAACTAGTACCCATTATAATTAGAAAATCTGGTTTACCTCTAAGTATATCTAAATTCAAACCTTGTGATATAAATTCTGATGATGGATGATTTTCACCGTATAAAACAATATTTGGCCTTAAATAGCCAATATTATCTATATTTCTTTTCCCTTGTTGTAATCTCTTGTTATTTTTATCTAAACATGATGGACATGATGGCAATTCTCCTCTTCTTAAGGATCTTGCCCAAAATCTATTCCATGAAAATGTATGAAAGCATCTTGTACATGCTAATGTGTTTAAATCTCCATGTAACTGAATAACATCAAAATTTTTCCATAGAGTGGAAAAACCTAAAGAATTATTCGATTCCAATTCTTTTTTGGAAAGTTCTAAACCAAGTAATTCTTCTAAACCATCAATATTTTGTGTATAACAACGTAGCAATTTACTTCTATTCTTTAAATGTGCAATGAATTTATGTGTCTTTGTTGGTTGTGCCATGCGTATACTTGAATATAATTTTTCCATAAATGTAGCAAATACTGATATTTTTAATTCATCTCTAAACAAGGAAATATCAAACATTTCTTGCCCTGTTCTAATTGTTAATTCAGGATATTGTGATTTCACTAAATCGTATAGACCAGTAGATGATCTAAAATCCGGTATACCTGCATTACAAGATATACCAGCACCTGTCAATACGGCTATTTTCCTTGATCTATTCAGAAGTTTATTTATATTCATCAACGTATCATTTTGAGAGTCCAATTCATCGATTGAAACTAATTTTTCTGTTTGTAAATCTAATTTTTGACTAAAATTAAACGAGGATGCTCTACTAGCTTGTGGGGATGGTATCATTACTTCATTCTCATCTTTTTTTACACATACCTCTTCATTTTTAACCTCCATACTTTTTTGGTCCATACTTTTTCCCTTGAAAAAACGTCTTAATAGTGTGTGTATCGATCCCTATTCTTTCCAAGACGGACTGATTAAAAAAACTTCTCACAATTAAAACAGTTCACTGTCACTTTCACTAATAAATTTGCCCAGTCCTATTTTTCAAGGAGACAAATATTTAAGTAAAAAAATTGGAAATGTCGTTCTTATATACAATCGACCCGCAATTGGAATACTCGAGGACAGAGAACAAACTATCCCAGAACACTCGTTGCTTCATAAAATGTTTCTTCTTCATTTAAAGTTCCCAAAACTGATATTTTGGGTCAAAACTTTTTTTTTTCATCAAATTATTTTTACGTATTGATAATTTGCCTAAAGAGGTAATGATAATTTAAATTCGGTGTAATTCCTTTGCACGTGACGAAACTTGTTCTAAAAAGACTAAAATACTTATTAGTTACATTACAATACATTATATTATTTAATTTTATTTAGTTTTATTATATACAGATAAATCGAATACATTATTTACCAGTATGGTGAAGGTAGTTGTCTGAACTTTTCAGCAGTCGTTTTTGTATTTGGTAAAATGAATGGATGGAAAAGATAGTGGAGAGACACAAAGGTACGTTTTAGAAAAAAAAAACTGAGGAATTGAAATAATTTTTATGGGGAAGGGGAACGGTGAGTGGATGGTTTTCTAACCTTGACTATTTACTGCAAGTTCCATGATCAATCTTGTAGTTAGATGTAGGAAAGGGTATGCGGAGAAGGTACTCATTTCATCTTCACTTACGTTTGAATGAGCTACTGGTTTACCACTACTATGTTCCCAACCATCGAATTTAAAATCTACTAAATAGTTATTTGTCTCTATTTGGAATAACTGTACAATCATCTTCATAATATCAGGGATGTTTTCCTTTTCCTTCTCTGTTTGTCCATTATCATACTTCCATCTTACTTTTATAGTCCAAAGTTCTTCTTCGGATGGTTTAGCCCATTGAGCACCTAGTGTTTTTAAAGCTGAATATATTTCACTCATAACATCTAATGGATAAGAACGAGATCTGATACCGAAATGCCATTTTGTCTTGGATTTTTTTACAGGTAATGGAGAAATCTTCGATGACGTAACTAATCCTTGTGCTAATAAATTAGCTCTATGAATTTGTGGCAAAGATGTTGGTAATATAGAAATTGTAGAGTCTGGCATATTAGTTTCATCTGGGAATATTTTTGGTAAATAAGTTCTTTGTTGATTATCGTCTTCTTTAATAAATTTATGTTTAGACGAAGCTACATGAATTGGTCTTTGAGAATCCGAATAGCCTGTAGCTAGAGGGTTAGTTGCATTCCTATCTAACGGTTGTTCAGTTGGAATTGGTGATGGAATTTTTTGGAAAGATGGTGGTGACTGAGATAAGAATGTATTTAAGTCACTTCTATTTTGTTTATCGGATTGAATATTTTTAATTAAATTTTGATTTTCTTTAATTAAAAAGTAGGCTTCTCTGATCTCATTATGACTTTGAATATCTGTGCTATTTGATTGCAATGATTCATAAATTTCATCTTTTTCATAATTCATCGTTTTTGACAATAGATTAACTGCCTCGTCATCAATAACACCGATTTCTTTAGTATTTGAATTGGCATTATCGTCGGAATCGGTCTTCTTTGCGGTCGCTGTATCATTTAGAATTAAATAATCTTGTAAACCAACTTTAAACCATTCATCTTGCATAATTTCATGAATTGTGATTCTATTCATGGGATTAACAATTAACATTTTCTTAATTAATCTTGCTGCACCTTCTGATAAAAATTTTGGTATAGTATAAACACCATTGCTAATATTTTTAAATAAAACAGGAATACTTTCATCATCAAACGGCAAACGACGACATAACATCACATAAAGGATAACACCACAGGACCAAACATCAACTTCTGGACCAGCGTATAATTTACCGCTAATAACTTCAGGAGCTGCATAGTTTGGAGAACCACAAGAAGTTTTTAAGAAGTTACCATCTGTAATTATATTTGATAGACCAAAATCTGTAATTTTAACATTATAATGTTCATCTAACAATAAATTTTCAGGTTTTAAATCTCTATGTACAATTTTATGTCTATGACAATATTCCACAGCACTAATAATTTGTTGGAAAAACCTACGTGCTTCATCTTCACTCATCTTATCCCTTTGTACAATGTAATCGAATAATTCATGATCTGCATATTCAATAACCATAATAATTTCATCCTTAGACTTAATCACATCGTATAGTTTAATGATATGTGGATGTCTTAATAATCTTAAATATGAGATTTCTCTTTCTATTCTACCTTGCATATCACTCTTTGATAATACTTTCCTGTTAATAATTTTTAAGGCAACTTTTTGTCCCGTCGTAGTATGGTAAGCTAATTTAACCTTACCAAAAGAACCTTGTCCCAACGTCTTAATAATCTGATAGTTACCAATTTTGGAACCGTCAGATAACATAGCACTACTATGATGACGATTTCCTTGTTTGGAAACACCACGGTGATTACTACCACTCTTACTGTGTTCACTAGAACCCATGATACTTAAAGCTCTTCACTGATAGTTAATTGTTTTTTGTAATGCACTTGTAGATATATGTACTTTACTTATATAAATAACTGTCCCTTTCCCCTTTACAAATAACAGAAACATTCCAAAATAATCTACATTTTACTAATTTATTTTGGAATAAATATCAAAGGATTCATTCATTTCGTTGTTTCGCATATTTTGAAATTTCGCTTAACCCGTGAAGCTTCGTTTTTGAAGCTAAATATATTTCAAAGGCATAAGAGGGATAACAAGATATAATGGAAGTGTATTAAAAGGGGGACGTATGGTGTGTAGATTGTCATTGAGAAGATCAGTGGTTCCCGGAAGGACTGTGTTGTTTTAAAAATTGTTTATAATGGTGTCTAGTCAAGTTCAAAATATCATTACTGTCTTCAATAGAGATAAGAAACTGGCTTTAGTTGATTTCCTGTATTTTTATGGTAATTTACCGGTTACCACTAAGATTAAGAATGTCAGATTGATGGATATTGAGTTAGAGTCGATGAAGATCCGTTTCAATCACAAGGATGTCGAGTTCGATATTGATAAACATATTCTTTTTGAACCTCCTTTAAAGAATTTGTCAGAATTCAATGATCGTATAAAGGGTATGATTGAAGAATCTGCAGAGAGCAGAAATTTATCTCATTTACAAATTAGTGAAGTGATATATCCAAACCAACCTATCGAACTGATCATTATAGCTGCGGTTTTCTTACCATTGGTTTGCTATATCTATCGTCCTTTATTACGTATCTTACCAATTCCATCATTTATTAAAAATTTCTTGGATAATGACACGGTATTATTAGTGATCACTGTATTAGCATTCGTTACTCATATAATAGAATCATTAGTACTACTAAGACCACGTTTGATATACTACAGAGTCCCAACAGACTATTTGATTGAATGGTACTTCTTAGGGTTACTAGAAGGTTATGCTCCTGTTAAAAGATTAGAAGCATTAGCAGCAAAGAAATTAAAAGAATAAGCAAACATACAATTTAAAACGCATTTATATTACAAAAAAGAACAAACATAAATATATATATATATATATATATATAGACATACTTGTATAGATAATAGATTTATTTCCATATGTCTTTATACATTAATTACATACGATCTGCTTATGAACTAATAATTTTTTTTCTAAGAGTACTAGCATTTAACTGTTTTAGATCTTTTATTATAGCCTTGTTTTTGCGTAAAATTTATTATATCTTAGTATGATGATGGTTTCAGTTGTTGTGTTCCAAGAGACAAGTGTGTTAAAAGATCCATTTCAGATATCTAGTTTGCATATGAGAAGCTTTATCTATTAATATCTATAGTCTATTTTTTTTTTTAGTTAACAGCATGGTATCGTCTATTTTTATCGAACAAATGGTTCGATCTTTTTGGGATAAACTAGCGTCTCTTTTTTTGTTCCAAAGAGAATTAAGTGTTGGAGTAGTTGGATTACAAAGTTCAGGAAAGACTAGTTTAACACGTTTACTAAGTGGCGAAACATTTGCTGATGATACAATTCCTACAAGTGGCATATCTGTAAGACAATTCTCAGTTGGGAATTCATTGATAAAAATTTATGATGTTAGTGGACAAAGAAGATTTTATTCTTTTTGGAAACGATGCTTTGATAATGTAGATTTGATACTATACATGATAGATTTAAGTGATTTAAGTACGATCGATGAATCCATCAACAAACTGCATGAAACCATTGCAATGTCGAATGAAAAAGGAATACCATTATGCATAATAGGAAACAAGTCAGATCTAATCCAAGTAGAAAATATCGACCATATCACAACGACAAAGGAAAATGAGATAGTATTACCTCCGTTACCATTGCATAAATACTTATCCACATCTTCATCGTCCAAATTCTTATCAAATGTGTACGATTATAAAGAAATTCCAGATATAGAATTAAATGAAATCAATCAGCATCTACTGAGTTACATAGATGTATTATCCAAGAAGCTACGAATTAATCTGAAAGATAATTTGTATTACCCAATCTACAACGAACAAAATACGACATCATCACCAGTTCCTGATACAGAAGCCCATGGGATACATTTAGATCAAGATATAGCCATGTTCACTGTGAGTTGTAAAACCCAAACCTATACCAACGCTGTAAAAGAATGGATCTTACAATTATAAGAACAGATATACATATACCCTCAACATATCATTCTACTATCATCTTTACAACAGTTATGCATGGTTGATTGTTGGTTTGATTCATCTTAATACTTAAGAGTAGTCACGGTTACCCTCCCTTCGTTTCTAAGCGAATAAGGTCCGTTCGGTAAAAGGGAAATAAAATAATTTAAATCGAATACAATTTCACTCAAATATGTTAACTTTAAAAGGGAGTAAAGTTAAAGGAACTTGGTTATTTTAATTGATTAAATCCAAATAGGTAACTCAGGGGAAATTTATAGTTTGCTACTAACCTAACCTAACTGATTATTTGCTTAGCTTACTCGTGTATGCTTGCGGAATTCTAAAAATTGTTTTGTGTATTTATTTTATGAATATTTGTTCTGGTTACGAATACTTAAAAGAGTAAGTGTTTTCTTTATCAGCAAGTATTATTTTACAGAAATCAACTTTTTAAGTAGAAGGTTACCATCCATTATATTCAGCATATTCAATATATTTATTATTATTCATTGCATTACATTTATTTTTGCTGTTATCGTGCCTACCAATAGTGTCTGATATATTAACAGAAATACAAAAATGGTTGATCAAGATCAAGATAAGTCTCTACGATCTACTTATAGGAGAGTAAAATTATACTCTCCTCATGAAACCACTACAAAAACTACAGCTAGTGGGAAATTACAACGGCCTTCGTTGAAACCATCTGTATCATTCAATACAGTCCCTTCATATGCAGGTAACTCGGTATTAGATACTGAAGAACCTGAATTTCTTGGTGTTCAGTTACCCACTGAATATACTATGGAAGAATTTTATGATACTGAAAGTGGGTATGCATCAGATAATAATCAAGATTATTTTTCAAGTAATCATTATTCAAATGATCAATCGAACCAACAAAGATCAAGATGCACATCGCCACCTCCAAGAAATAAACTTTTACCTTCTGGATCATTAAGCCAATATTTTCAAATTTCAGAAAATGGTAGGATTGTTAGAAGAGATTACCCAAGTAAACCATCAGTTACAAGTGACGCTGTCATTATTAATAGAGTCCAAGGGAATTGGTCTTCTAAATGGTCCGAGAGAAAAGATATAATTTCACAAAGAATTGAAAATAAAGAAGATTTTTTCCAAAAACCTGATATTTTATTCCCAGAACAAAAATATCGTATGTCATTAATGAAAGATGATTATGCACCAATATCAAAAGAACAAAGAAAGAAAGATCGGATATTACAACAAAAAGTTGGATTCCCTAACGCTCCAAGAACAATTGTGGTGCATATTAGTGGGAGAAGACATACTTGGGTAGGTTTGGATTGGACATTAAAGGAACTAGTGAGTGATACAGATCATGTGGTGGTCATTGCAAATTTGCCCAGATTATTTTTGAAGTCAGATGTACCTACTAGGTTTTCCAAAACTATTAATGACCCAACAAGGGGCAGATCAGTCTCAAATATTCGTGGTCGTTCTAGATCAAGATCGAAATCTCGTTCAAGGTCTTGTCTACGGTCTTCATGTAAAGGTGAAAATGAAAACAAGAATAATGATAATTCTGAGAATATTTCTATTTTTTCTTCTGATGATGTGGATGACACAGAATGGTGTTACGGCTATGATAAAACTGAAATTGAATTTGAAGTTAGAAATATCTTTGAATATATTGGTAAAATAGTCTCTCCAAAAATTGCCTTAAAGATAACTGTAGAGATTATTGTTGACAAAACTTCAAAAATGTTATCCGATGTGATTAATGTCTATACACCGGATTATATGGTATCAAGTACATTAAGATGGAGCCCAACTGAATCATTAGTCCTTTGGAAATCAAAAAATGTAACAGACCAACTATGTACAAATTATCCAGTGCCAGTATTAGTCGTCCCAGCAGAAAGACTATATTATTTTGAAAAAAAATTACAACAAGAATTTGTTACAGATGAAAATAACTATTCAAAGCTTATTGCAAGTGATATAATTACATTCGCAGATGAAAAGGCAAATGTAGATGATTCCTTAACCAATAGAATAAAATCAGATATTTCTTCGGTATCAATGGAAAATAAATTAAAGAATCTAGCAAAACTGCATAGGAAAAATATGATTGAAGACATTGAAAGAATCAACCAAGAAAAGGAATATAATCCAGGATTAACTGAACTTGAAAAAATAAGTATTATTTACAAAGCTTCATCCCAATTTGCCTTAGAAATTGAAGGATTAAAAAACGATAGTGAAGCGGATGATAATTTTGAACTGTTGAAAAAAGTATTAACAGGTGGAAGGGTAAGGCCAATCGTATCATCTAAAAAGTCAATGCTAGATGTTGTAGATATCCCACCGAAGAAGTCTTCAAAATCTCATCATCATCATTCAAGTAAAAGTAAAGACTCACAGATTAAGTTTGCATCAAATGTAAAATCAAGTGATGGTCTCAATGGATTAGGTAATAATAGAGCTGCAAGACATTCCTCAATATCTCCAGATAGGGCATCTTTACAATCATCAAGTGGTTCATCTTCATTGAGCCGTGTGCTATCATATAGTGTATCAAGTCCTGGTAGTAGTTTTGAATCATCTAGAAGACAACGTAAGGAAGCAAATCCATCTAATTTACGTAGAATAAAGAGTAACAACAATGTTGAGCCTACGAAATCTAACGATTCTAGCTCCTCTTCCGAAAAGAAAAAGAGTGCTGGATTTTTTTCCTCTTTGTTCAAAAGAAGTTGATCTAAATCAGACGTGTTCATTCTGTGATTGTTTTTCTTTCAAGGTTGTTTACGCAATGCATCTTTCTCAACAAATTCTTTGCCTCAGGCATACCTATGGCTTCTTCTACATACATTCATACACGCATGTATGCAGTTATGGTCACATATATATAAATATTTATAATGCATAAACGGAAAAATACATATCCTTAAACTATTTATCTCTTTATCTCCATTTTTATAACTATTCCTACCTTCAGGTATCTAAAGGCAGTAATCATTCCTGCTCTTTTAAGATGCCGGTATTAAAAAAAATATTAAATTCATTTATTTTTACAGATGAGATGAGGATATCTATATATACAAATAGATCGTTTTGATATATTTGATACTTAACACAATAGGTTGACTAGTCGTTTGAGAATAGTAGTTAAGTAGTGCTCATTGTTAATTGGAAGTATGTCCAGTAATAAGTTCAGGAAACTTCAAAATGGAAAAAGATCATCAAAAGGTTTACAGACTGAAATTAATCCGGTATTATTATCGTCAAATTTGAATCTGATAAAAGAACAACACAAGAATAGCAATCCATATTTAAGTAATGATAACGGACAATCTAATTCTAATTACAAGAAAGTAATTAATCGATACCAGAAAGGTTTACATTTCTATAATAAGGGGGAAATTAGTGCAGAATATGAACATGAAAGAGAAGTGAGACGAAAGGAAGAAGAACAACAACTAAAGGAAGACCAGGAAAGGAAAGAAAGAGAACAAAAACAATTAGAAGAGCGTTTAATTAAAATACAAAAAGGTGAACTACCAGATACAATAATTGGAGAAGAGAAGTTTTTGATAAATGAGGAAGATATTCCGATGATTGAATGGTGGGATCAACCATATGTTGATGAAAAATTTAATATTTTAGGGAAATACACTGTAGAATATACATCCGATTATGAGTCTGAAGATGAATCTGATGAAGATGAAGATACGTCACCTCCATCTATCAGATATATACAGCATCCTGTACCAGTGAAAGTTGATGTTCATTCTACAACACCAAAAGTTTATTTGACCAAGAAAGAACAAAAGAAAGTTCGTAGAAATAGAAGAAAAATTGAAAGAGAACTTCAGGAGACAAATATTAAACTGGGAGTGATACCTAAACCAGAGCCAAAAGTTAAACTAAGTAATATGATGAGTGTTTTTGAAAATGATCAAAATATTACAGATCCAACAAAATGGGAACAAACTGTAAAACTTCAAGTAGAAGAAAGGAAAAGAAAGCATCTAGAGACTAATGAAAAAAGGCATGAAGAAGCTGTTAGTAGAAAAAAGGAAGAATTGATAAATGGTAATACTAATAAAAATATAAAATCCGAAAATAATTGTAAAGTTTTTTGGTTTAAAAATTTACTAAATCCAAAAATTAGATATAAGATAACGATGAATAGTAAACAATTATCATTAAGAGGTGTTTGCTTAAGAGTGAAAAATGAAGGTTCTGGTATTATTATAGTGACAGGGACTGAAAAATCCTGTAAATTTTTTGAGAAATTAGTTACTAAAAGAATTAATTGGAACGAATCATTTAATGATCGTGAAGATAATAATAAAGAAGTACACATGGAAGGTAATTATATTGAGAAAGTATGGGAAGGTCTATTAAATGATGTATCATTTCCACATTTATTTATAAGAGTTTGTGATAATGAAGAAGAATTGAAAAATATATTAGGTAAATTCAAAGGTGAACAATTTTTCCAATTCATAACTAGTGTGAGAGATTAATTAAAAACCAAGAATACTATAATATAATATAATATAATATAATTCTCTTTGTTAGATGAACGTATATATATAAATAGATATGATATTTAATTAATGACTGTAATGATCGTATAAAATATATTTATATTCATATACATATATACGAAAATCGATGAGGAGTATCTACAAGTAATTTTTCAGTTCAAAAGGAATATTGCAATGAAAATATGTGTATGTATGTTATCTTAAGCTTCGTTAATTTTTGCTAAGATTTCAGAATCCCTGAAAAGGATAACTTCATCTTCATCACTTCTTATCTTGATAGTAGAACCACCGAATTGTGGGATCAATACCTGATCACCGACTTTAACTTGTGGAGTAACTTTGTTACCATTAGCATCGGTGAAACCTGGGCCTACAGCTAAAACTTTAGCTTGATTTAATTTTTCAACATTTTTTTCAGGTAAATATAAACCAGAAGCTGTTTTAGCTTCAGCCTTAATTCTTTGAACCAAGACACGGTCCATTAATGGGACAATAGATTTAGCAGATTTCAAAATAGTAGACATTGTTGATATAGTTGCTCACTTTTCACAGAAATGAATAATAAAAAATTAAAGACAAACAATCAAAATTTGCCACTAATCAAATTACAACAATCAAAACTTTTCAATATTTAACGTTTTAATATACATCCGTTTTCATAAAAACCTTCCAAATGATTCCCTTCTCCCTTTGACAATTTTGAATCAAACAGCGGCCGGGTAAGCGATGACACACAGTGTATTAATTGCATCCAACCCACTGCCGTATAGCCTTATAGATAAACGACATACACGAATAGATATATACATATACTTATACACAGGTATTGGATTACAATATAGTAATAGCAAGTATACCTTTACCATGCGTGTCCTTCTTCCTATTTCATAGTATCAATTAGCGACACTTTCATTGGTAACTGGAATTCCTATTGGCTAATTCCCCATCCGTGTGTGTGTGTGTGTGTGAGTGCACAATACATTACACACTACCATCTTATGTCAACATATATATCCAATGTATCGATATATTACTGATATAGCAGTTAGTACTACTCCCAAGAGTGTGGTTGTGTCTCTTATATCTGCTGCATTTGTATGTATTTGGGTCACTTCACATCTCCGGGTGACGTTTCCCACCACGTTAAGTTCTTCCCATCCCCAGATTTATCAAATCTTATATAAGGTGTTATTAGAAGTTATGTGGATGTTTGAAAGGTATTAGATGGATGTGTTTAGTTGGGGGTTATCTGTGAGGCATTGGTGATACTAGACATACGTACGAGTATATATTACAACTTCTGGTAACGATGGGTAACGCATATACAATTTTTGGTAAGACTGTTCAACCTCATATCTTGGCTATTGCTACTTTGAGTACAGTAGCAGCTGGTACAATCTTTTTAACTACAGGTAAGAAAGATACTGAAGTTATTACTTCTCCAGTTGCAAACAACAATGATTCTAAAGATGCGGGGGATCTTGATGTTGAAAAATTATTGAATGATTATTTGAAAGATGAAGGGGATGCTGCTAAGAAATAACTATGACTGAAATATCACAGATATTCTGTGTATCTATAATAAACCTATATTAATATTCTATAATATGTATTGTTTTTATTTAATATAATAAAATTAAACCATTGAACTATATAACAAATGAATATAAGTTATCGTAAGGGATAAAGGTGTGATGATAGTAGTATTCCTATCTATCTATCTATATATGTATATGTTTATATAAGTATGTATATATATTTCTAATTTACATTAATAAATCGTCTAGACTTTGTTCTGAATCTTTTTTGATTAATTGTAACATACCTTCTGGTAAAATTGGTTTATTTTGTTTATCCAATACATATCTGAAAGGCATTTCTGTAGCTTCATTTTTATTGAATCTGAATTCAGGATAATCAATGAATTTAATATCTTCGAATTTTATTTGATCTTCGACAATGATTTGTGTCGTTCTAATAGCAGTATCTGTTGTCATTTGTTTATCACCTAATCTTCTTCCTACTAATAGATTTGGATAAGCAATTTCTAATTCTTTGGTACGATCTCTTGGAGGATGGTCACCTAAAATACCACCAAAGACAAAATAGTCAAAATCATTTACTTCACTTGGTTGTAAATCTGTTGTGGCTCTTGGATCTAATAAACAAACACGACCAGTTTTCAATTCTTGTAAATCAGGAAATTTCTCATTCAAATGTTTTAAATCATTTGTAGTCCATCTCAAGTTCATATCCAATAACTTCTTAGGGATATCCTTTTCTGTTGTACCTTCTGGCAATGATGATAAAATTAAATTTTCAGAACCAACATCACGTAAAATTTGGGCATACTCTAAAATTACCCATTCGCTGAAACCTTGTTCCATATGCTCAATAATGTACTGCATATTTTCTTTAATTTGATACCTGTCCTAGTGTTATATATTCAAAGATTGTTCCATTATGACATTATACCCAATTTAAACTCATCATTAATCATTTAAATCTGAGAGATGAGATGCCCCATCATCTTCCAATTTCAATTTGCAAATTATTCAATGTGTTACCCGGTAATGGTTAGTGATATTATATGACACAAAAACTGGAAAATTGTAGAGCTTTAATGGAAATCATAGTAATGTTTAACTTAAAAGTTCAATGAAGTGTAGTGGAAATTATACCTGTAAGCTACTGTGTAACGTAATATTTTGATAACGATATATATGAGATGTCTTGGAGAGCTTATCGCTTATCCCTTTCTCTCGTAGGAAATTGTCAAAGGCATTGCATACTAACAACAGGAATACCCAGCCATTTTTGAAACAAATACACAATCTGAATTATGTTATAGACGCAGTGAGTGCATGCTTCATTCAGGAATTCAATATTTCATCTCAATTTTTAGTAACCGAAGGAGATAGTGTGATCTTTCTGGGATAGTAAAGAGGTAGAAATCATCAATCAGAGCAATTGATACAAACAGATTTCCGTTTATTTAAATTATCTTCTTAAAAAATTGGTTGTAAACTTCTAAATTACATGGTATATATAAACACCAATTATTCTATTTGTATACCATAACAGGATTGAAATTAGACTATAACCGTAATTATGCGTAAGATTTAATATAACTTACTTATTTTCGAATCCTTGCATTTTGTGTTTCCACTCATAGATCCAGTTCCGATATTATAAAATTAGAAATATTATAACTACTTGATTAATATTTCATAACATTTATAACAATTCTATCGTTACGTTCTTCTTATATAAACAATTAAAGAGGTTTTTATAATTTTAACCTCGTTTTTAATCGTCGCGGAACAAGAACAGGTTTTATATAAATTTGTAAGTTTATTATGGCAACTTGGCCGAGTGGTTAAGGCGAAAGATTAGAAATCTTTTGGGCTCTGCCCGCACAGGTTCGAGTCCTGTAGTTGTCGAATTTTTTTTATATTCCTGCAAAATGTAATTCTCAAACCCTTTGTGATTAACATTGTTACTATTCACTTATATATATCTCAAACTATTTAAGTAAATATAATTGTTGTACCAATAATTTAACTACTTCTTGTATTTTGATATGTCGCATTACCTCCACTTGAATTGTAATTACTATTTCCACTGTCACTTTCATATAAAAATTTCGATTCTATTTTGACAGCATCACAATTTTCAGTATATTCATGGTCAGTACTCAGCATATGCGTACTACTTTTAGTTCGATTATGTTTATTATCTTTGGGTATTGTAATTATTGGCTGACCGGATTCTGGACTCTTCCCAATAATGTAACGTGGGTCACAATTATTTAATCGAATAGGTGATTTGATATTTGACAAACCAATTCGTTTTCTGTTATAGTATTTATTTATTAACGGAGAATTGTTATCATAATACAATGGATGGTGCTTTGAATTTGGACTAATATTTAGCGGGAAAGGGTGATATTGTATAATATGACCTGCTTCTGACGATGAGTTTTCATAATTTCCAATTTCTGAATCAGATAGTGAATGGACAGGTGTCGATGTTCCCTCCGGTGGTAGATCTAATTTATCTAAATTTATATTATTACTTCCATTGTCAAAAGTGTAATTTTGATTAGAACTCCCATAAATATTATTTTCTCTATCTATAAATTTCAAATGATTATTACCAGACACATTATTAGTAAAACTTAATCGAACATTCTCTGAATCAAAAATAGGTTCATCCAAAACCTCTTCATCTGGTCTTAAATCTGGTTTATTTGCTAAACTTATCTTTTTTCTTGCTGGTTGTTCTAATTTCAGATTGTAAACTTTGGAATCCCTTAATGATTTACTTCGAATATTAGTAGTTTTAGCTTGCAAGGGCACTACACAATCTGGTTCGTTCACTACTTTAAACCTCCGTTTACTCATAGTTAAATCTTATTATGTGAATACTATTTCTTTTCCTTTACTTGTTATCTTCATTTGCATCTTTTACTTACTATAATATGTAATTTGAAGATCAGCGGCAATTTATAAACATCTTCACTATATATTATAAAGTGAAATATTGTTTCAAATATATAGAAGCAATGTTTCCAGTTTGAATGTACATAAGTTTATAAAGTAGCGGTGATGTGAATAACGGCTTATTAGGGGGTCAGCCCTCTGGAGTCTGGTTACAATATACAGATTTATATATTATATATATTAAGTCATCCAAGATTGTCAGCATCATAAGGAAAGCTATTATAGATAATCCTAGAAAATTGTGCCCCCAAAAAAAACAGTAATATTACTAATGGCTCTATTTGACTCATATATCATTGTGTTTTGATCGTTTGGGAACGCTCTCTTATATCTAATTATTCATCTATTTTTTGAAATATTGTTAAATTATTAGTGTTGTAAAACTTGAATGCCTTTTTTAAAAATAAAAAAAAAGTTACCACTATGAATGAAAAATTATAAAAATATTGGACGTTTAATTTAAAAAGTGTAGTTATGATTAAAAGAGTTGTGTAGACAGTACGTTATCTCTGGTAATTGGCTTGAGGATCGTCTATAAGTGAAATTGAGTGAATATACAGTTGAACAATATGCCAATCACTATTAGAAGAGCTACTATCGATGATTTAATTTGTATGCAAAATGCTAATTTACATAATTTACCAGAAAATTATATGATGAAATATTATATGTATCATTTATTATCATGGCCAGAAGCATCATTTGTAGCAATCAACACTGACTGTAGAGATGATATTGAAGGTGAAGGTGACGATGAATTAGAACTTGAAGTTGAGAATGGTTCTATGATTAAGTTAGATCCTACTTATGTTGCACCAGGTGAAAAATTAGTTGGTTATGCTTTGGCTAAGATGAATGATGACCCTGATCAACAAAATGAACCTTTAAATGGACATATAACGTCATTAAGTGTGATGAGAACATATAGAAGGATGGGTATTGCTGAAAAATTGATGAGACAAGCATTGTTTGCATTGAGAGAAGTTTATAAATCTGAATACGTTTCATTACATGTAAGAGAATCAAATAGAGCTGCTTTGCATTTATATAAAGATACTTTAGAATTTGAAGTATTGAGTGTCGAGAAAAGTTATTATCAAGATGGTGAAGATGCTTATTCAATGAAAAAAGTTTTAGATTTAGATGAATTAAGACCAAGTAATTTTGCACATCGTAACAATGATTCTGAAAAACTAGAAGACGATTTAGAAAGTGATTTATTAGAAGATATTATAAAAGAAGGTGTTGATCACATTGTTGTATAGATAGCATTGCATGCCATAAAATCCATTCATATACAGATATATACGTATATATAGAGATATATTATATCTTATAAAAAATTAAAATAAAATAAAACCAATATTTATAGAATTAGTAAAAAATCATTGGTCATTATCAAGTTAATACCGAATGCACTTTTAAATTATATATATATATATATTTATGTTTTACAGAATGTTTTTAAGAAGAGTAGCCTAAAGTATCTTGGAGAAATCCAATTTATTCCTTTTTATATACTACTTTATCAACCTTGACTTCTCCATCTATGTAAAGGTATATATATAATGTACAAGTAGATTCTTGAATATCCAGTAAACAGAAACTTGGTACATTAGAACCAGTTATATCAAAATCTGAAATATCAATGTCAATATCTTTTTCTATTTCATTTCCATCCTCTAACTTCGTAGTATCTGCATGAGTTACTTCCTCTTTAGAATCTTCGTTACTGTCTTTCTCAGGTTCATCCTCCTTCTCTTTATCTATTAATTCTTTTTCAACAGTGACTTCATGCTTTTCTTTATCTGTTTCCTTAATGTCCTCATTTACATGGTTATCTTCCGTAGCTGAATTTTGTTTATTTTGATCATTATCTAGTTTAGTATTCTCCCCTTTTGTAGCAGCGTCATCTGCTATTTCATCTTCTATATCATTAAATACAGGCCAATCGGTATTAAAGGAACCAGTACAACTACCTGGATTGACAAAAAATTTTCCTTCTAATGTGTAGGCTTCAACATTATGGGTACCACCCCACAACATTATATCAACATTCAATTGTCTTGCAAGGGCCAATAATGATAGTGGATCATTCTTAGGCACTACAGTATATCCACTGCAACAACCAATCTTAAATTCACCAATTTTTATAACTGTACTCATCGGTATATCCTCAGCAGGTTTATCAGATTTCTTCAGGGAAGGCAAAGTAGCACTATCGAATTCACCACGTACAAAAGTTACATCTGATGATATTTCGTTAACAAACTCAATTAGACTATATGATTTCGAACAGTTCCCCAGTAATGCTACATGAGATATCTTATTTGGAACACTCAGTAACTTCTTAAACTTCTTTGGTAAGTCCTATTTTCAAAAGGGAATTAATATATCCTAGTTTGTTAGTGAACCAATTATGATGAAAATGGCATTTTATTCCATATAAAAAGGGTGAAAATAACACATACTATAGCTCTATCAGGTATATGAGCATCTGCTAATGCTAATAACAACATTGTTGGTATGGTGTGCCCTATATGTTAAGATCTTTATGTAATATAGAGTATAAATTTACAATTATTTCAATCTTTAATTTACTATTTTCAAAAATAGGGCGAGTTAGACATTTTTGCTAACTCAATGTAAATTTATAACTGTGGTATGA
This sequence comes from Vanderwaltozyma yarrowii, assembly GCA_030568135.1. Lineage (NCBI taxonomy): Eukaryota > Fungi > Ascomycota > Saccharomycetes > Saccharomycetales > Saccharomycetaceae > Vanderwaltozyma > Vanderwaltozyma yarrowii. Next base: position 28,517 of record JAJLTL010000050.1, read on the forward strand.
ATAATGTTTATATACATATATATTTGTTGATCAGTGATATTTACATGAGTATTATATATATAAATAGGTATATGCGGTTCTGATTGTATAAATCAGTGTGTATATTAACTTTTTTTTTTTGTTATTTCTATGCGACTCATTTTTTTATACATATTCGTTATTACCCATATACTTTCTTAAGGGTTCTGGAATGTGAATTGTTTTGGTTGATGGATCATAAAAGTTTTCAACAATTGCTAATATCACTCTTGGTATAGCCATAGCAGTACCATTCAATGTATGTACATATTTCAAAGAGTTTGATTCTTTTTCTTTATATTTAGTCGACATTCTTCTACTTTGAAATTGAGTACAGTTTGATGTAGATGTAATTTCACCAAAATTACCACGACCTGGCATCCAAGCTTCGATATCATATTTTTTGTAAGCAGGAGCACCAAGATCATTAGATGGCATATTTAGTACTTTTGCTGATAGTCCTAGGGATGTCACTAAATTTATTTGAAAGTTTTTTAATTCTTCAAATATTGTTTCACTATCGGCAGGTTTGCTCCAACAAAATAATTCAACTTTTGTAAATTCATGAACCCTATAAAGACCTTTTGTATCTTTACCTCTTGCTCCAGCTTCTGCTCTATAACTTCTACTCACCCCAACAAGCTTTTTAGGCTTATCAGATACATCTAGTACTTTATTAATCCCTAAACCGGCTAATGTGATCTCTGCAGTAGCAATTAAACCAACATCTGTATTGTTAATATGATAAATCTGTTTTTCATTGTTCATATCTCTTGGCCTAAAACCGCAGGCATCGATAACCTCGTTTCTGGCTATACTTGGTGGTAAACACATTTTGAATCCATGAGATTTTGCTTTATCTAATGCATAGGATACCAATGCGTGCTCCAATTCTGCACCTTCGTTCATGAGATAATACCAAGAATTGCCTGTTATATCAGAAGCAGTTTGAAAATCCACCATGCCTTTTTCTATCATTATTTTTACATGATCTCTAGATTCATCAGGGGTATATACATCTTTTTGATTAATCCAGTGGACAATCTCAGGTTCGCCATTTATTGGAACTGTAGGATGAATCAAATTAGGTAGAGAAGAACAAGTCTCATCTATTACTTCCTTCAATAAATTTAAGTCATTAGTAACTTTCATTGAATGTGATTTCAATTGTTTCATCTCATTTTGTAAATCAGCAACTTTTGACTTATCAGTTTTAATCAATTCTTCCATTTCTTTACGTTTAATTTGAATACCAGATATCTCTTTGTTTAGCTGTTTAGTTTGTTCATATTGAGATGGTAATTTATTTATATTATCTAGAAGTTCAGGTTCAGCAATTAATTCTCTAGCAATTATTGAATTCTTATAATCATTCAAATTTGCTACGATATATTTCACATCAAACTGTGGTTTCTTTAATAGCCTTCTTACAACATTGGTAGAAAGATGTCTCGTCAGTAACATAAGATTATAGGAATTATTAATATGGCTTAGTTAGTGTTGTTCACTCCTTTAATATAATGATCCGAAGTCAGTAAATATTGTATAAATTTAGCTTCTGTTTATATTTCAAGTATACAAAAAATAAGGTTGGTTTTTTTAACGAATTCGTATGAATTGTAGGTTTATGTCTAATTATTCGAATTAAAGACGATAATACTTAATTATTTAAAATGAACTAGCAATGTAATTAATTAGTGAAACTTTATGTGATTATATTTGATTTTTAAAAATACCTAAATTTATTTAATTTACTTTAAATTTTATAAAATACATTTAGAAATTCAATTTTGAGAAGAACCATTGGTTCTTACCAGCTTGGTGTCTTTCTTCGAAAGCTTTCTTAATAACTTTCTTAGCTTCTTCACGTTGAGTTGGTTCTTCGAAAGTTTCAGTAGAAACAACGGTTTTGAAAGATTCAACATCTAAACTATATCTTGTTGGTAATAAATGGTTATAGTTAATGACTTTGATGAATGGCTTGATCTTAGTTCTCTTAGCAACTTTCTTGGCAGTGTGCTTCTTAGTGATCTTTAATGGGTATCTTTCAACACCTGCTACTAAAGCATGACCGAATGGGTGAGATTTAGTACCTTCATCATGTGGTTTAACGATAACAACCTTCTTACCGGCGTAACGACCTCTGACGACGACAGCTATAATAATAAAAATTCATAAAGAATGAGATTGTTAGTATAAATATTTCTTTTGTAATTAATTCATTTGGTTTGTTTTGAACTATTCATTTATTAATTGAAAAGAGGAGAAAAGGAGATTATTATTTTGTGTATGTAAATGAAAAATGAGGAAATAACAATCATGATGATACAAAGTAAATGAATCTTCATTCATATGAATGTGATATCATATGAAATCTTTACATTAACGATGCATTACAAAAAATTTGTATTTCAAATTCTTACATTTCCCTTGTTATGTTGAGATCATGGATTCAATATAATTCTGATTTCTATTCATCTATTCATTTGATGTTACTTCATATGCATGTTTTTTTTTAATATTATTTTCTATCATATATTTTTTTCAGAAACTTTGGATTGGGGATAATACAGTATTAGAAAAGTGTTCTAATTTCCTTTAACTAAAGTTGCATGTGTTTTTTGCATGAGTTTCTTCTCTGCTTCATATCCATAATAATAAATACTCATAAACCAATCAATCTTATCTCTTATCTAATCAATAACGGTGAATAGTGTTTTTTTAATAATAGTAATAATAATAATAATCGTAATACGTACCAACTTTACCAGCTTTCAAGAATTTAGCCATTTTTTTGTTCTGTTGTATTTCTTTAATGATCTGTAAAGAAATAGAATAAGATATGTAAATAAAATAAACTAATTATTATTATATACAATACAATATAATACAATTATAAATTTTTTTGTATATATGTTTAATGATAAAAATTACAATTATTCATTACAGTGTAAAACGCCATAGTAAAGTGAAAAAAGAATACAGTTATGAATTAGCAATAAGCTCATCAATCAACTATCATCATCATCTATTATTTGATACAATACAATATTCACAATACGATACTATGTGTTTAGTTAGTTAGTATTGAAAAATTATTACTACATTGAATGAAATTTTGTTCAAATGAACAGAGAGTGTGCGATGTGCAATGTGTGATGTGAGTGTATGAGTGTGTATGTAATTCTAATCTCAGCCTAACATCTAGGCTGAGATTAGAAGGAATGGGAGGTATAGTCAGAGTTAGTTGGTGGGGAGAGTAGAGAAGAGTGCACTTTAGTGGGAGTGCAGTGAGGGAAGTGTATTACAGATTGTGAGCCTAAGTGTAGAAGGACTTTACCTTACCGGTGCCAGCTGGTGGTAAAAGAAATGTAATAAAATCTAAGTTTGTTTGTTTTTGCACAGAGCGAGAACCAAAAAATATGATATTGGGGAATTATATATTTTTCATTTTAAGTTGTATTTTGTTTCTTCGTGATGTACGGCGGGCGCTTGTGTGTTGTATGTATGTCTGGGTGTAACAGTCACTCGCCACTTGTATTTATCTTTTATATATGAAGCAGTATATAAGATACAATTAAAGCAATTGATAATATAATATAGTACAATACAATACACTGCAATACAATATAATATAACGCTTAACTTGAATTGATCATACTGAAGCATATATAGTGTAAAATACAACTATAATAATAAATAATACTATGATATATATATTACAACTAAATAAACAAGGAGCCAACACTTAGCCGCCCATCTTATTAACATAATTTATCTTATTTTACCCCATATGCATTTGAATGGGGGAAACCTTTCTCAAGATATATTTGGAATATAAAAAGGGGGAACAATTAGAACATTTACCTCTTTGATATTTCTTTCTTTCGTTCTTTCGTTCTTTCACAATGGTAATGAATCTTGTGATCTAATAAATAAAGCGGGAAACAATACGATATGAACTCATCACAAAACAATATACATTGTTTTGAATGCATGTGATATTTTTATGAATATAAAAGGGGGGTGGAGGAGATTAGATTAGTGATACTGCTATTATTGTAGTGTATATTTTATTCTGGGTACGATTTGTTGTAGGTGTAGAATTTGGCACGGGTTAAAGATTTAAGGGTTCTAAATTTTAATTTTTTTTACAATGGTGGGAACGGAACGGAACAGGAATCCTGGGAAAGTAGTCTGAATGTTGTGTGTATGTGTGTGTGTTTAATGCCGTACGATGCCACGGAAGAAGGGTAACTGTCACGTGAGTAGTTTTGAATTAACTAAAAAAAAGGAAAAATAAATTTAATTTAATTTAAGTTGATTTTTTAGTCAGATTTGGCCTAGCTATCTAACGGTATGGGTTAATGGAAAACTGAAAAATATAGGGCCGTTAATATAAAAATATGTTGGTGTTATTGTTGTGGTTGTTTTTTTTATTTTGTGGGGGGAGGGAGACCAGGCGAGTAGGAAAATGAGACAAGGGGTGAAGAAAATTAAGAAGTAAGGAAAGTATGATGATTTGTGATTTGATTTTGTTATACTGACTACACTTGTGGAGGAGTGTTCGCTTCTATAATGTTTTCGAAATTGAAAACAGCTGAGTTGAGTTCAATGGAATAAACAAACTAACATACAATAGGGTAATAAAATATCTTTGAAGGGGTCTTGTTATCAATAATACAATTGTGTTTTTATATTATAATTATAATTATAATACATTATTGGTTATATTGGAATGTATTGGAATTTATTGATTGATTAAATATAATGTATTAATTTTAATTCATTCGTATTATTGATTATTAGATTGAAATATTGAGTTATTGTTATAAAACAATATACGAATGACTCTAAACTTATAAATTTTTTTTTGAATATTAATTTTATTAAGAAGAAAAAAGAAAAATACATACACAGTACACTACAATACAATACAATACAATACAATACAATACAATAATATTATCTATTTATTTATTTATTTATTTTATTCAATTGAAAAGTTTTAACAAAAATACAAATACAACTACAAAATACAACTACACATACAAACACAAATATAAAAATGGATAATAATAATATTGAATTAAACTATTTATCAAAACCATCAAAAAATTCAATAAATAAAAAACATATAATTATTGTCGGTGGTGGTATTATAGGATCTTGCATTGCATATTATTTAACAAAAAATCCAAAATTTAATAAAACTGAATATCATATTACAATATTAGAATCTGTTGAAGTTGCAGGTGGTGCTTCAGGTAAAGCAGGTGGTTTATTAGCATCATGGGCATTTCCTGAAGAAATTGTACAATTATCATTTAAATTACATCAAGAATTAAGTGATTTATATGATGGAAGAAAAAATTGGGGTTATAGAAGGTTAAATACATTATCATTAGAAGCAAATTTACCAAAAGAAAATAATGACGATGATGCAACTTCTAATAATGATAATGATGATGATGACGACGACGATGATGATGATGACGACGACGACGATGATGATGATGATGAAGGAAGTGGAATTGAATTAAATGTTGGTGCAAATATATTACCAAAAGAATTAAATTGGATTAAAAGAAAATTAGTTACAGACTGGTCATCATTAGGAGGAACAGATTCAACAGCACAAGTTCATGCATATAAATTTACAAAATTTATTTTATCAAAAGCAATAGAATCTGATGCAGTAGATTTAATTTTAGGTAAAGTAAACAAAATTAATTTAGATACAAATGGTAAAGCAAAAAGCATTGTTTATACACCAAGATCTAATGATGATGATAATGAAAAAATTGAACCTATTGAAATAACGAATTGTCATAAAATTATATTGGCAATGGGTCCATGGACAAATAAAATTTTATTGGATTGTCCAATATCTGGTTTGAGAGCACATTCAATAGTTATACAACCAAATACTAAAGAACATGAAAATATATTAATTAATACATTGTCTCCATTCGCATTATTTACAGAATTAAATTTACCTGATTCACAATTTATTTCACCGGAAATTTATGCAAGAGAAAATGAAATTTATATTTGTGGTGATAGTGATACATTTGTTGAATTGCCAGAAAATTTAGATGAAATAAAAATTGTAGATGAAAAATGTGATGAATTGTTAAATAACGTATCAAAGCTTTTATCAACAAAAATTAACCAATTAGATAACAATATTGTTAAACAAGCATGTTATCTACCAGTATTGAATGTACCAACTTCATCAGGACCATTGATTGGTGAAACAAATGTAAAAGATCTTTTTATAGCAAGTGGACATTCATGTTGGGGAATTAATAATGCTCCAGCAACTGGTAAAATTGTAGCAGAATTAATATTGGATGGTGGATGCACGTGTGCAGATATTAAATCATTAGATCCCACATTATACTTCGATGCAAGTATATTAGATTAAAAGCAACTCAAGTATATATTACGAGAAAATAAGTATAATTTCATTACTGAAATATTTTTTTTTACATTAAGGTAATATGATAATATACTAATACTCACATACTGTTCATACCTATTTACGTTTGTTTACGTAAATTTATATATATATATATATATATATAGTCCTGTAATCTTCAAAAATATCATGACGACTATTTTATTTTTAGTACAATAATCAAGGTGATGTGATGTAGTGCATTCTTCCCTCCTTTTGAAATGATACTTGGGTTAACTACAATTTTATCACAGATCTAAAACAACCACCTAATACTTCGGAAAAGATACCTTGAGTTGGAACATATATTATCGGTAGACCCTATTGCTTAACTACTTTTCATTCAAAAATGCACATATGATTATATTATTTGAACCGTCATGATAATGTTCTACGGCATTACATCGCTAACTTTTTATACCATCATTGTTACACAATTTATTTGCTAAAACCATTTGCGTACTATTAATTATGGAATCATTACCAAATTATCCTAGGATAGAAAATTATAGAATGGTAGTGTTTGAGTTCACCTCAGTCGTGTAATAAAACACCGCATATATATAACGCACTAGACACATTTTTTTTAAATAAACTCCCTTGGAAAAATTAAAAAATAAAATGATATTATTATATTACACAGTATAATTTTTCCTTTTGATAATTCAAATTTCTCGATCTTTGTAATTTCAAAAGAAAATAACGTAGCTGATCAATAATACTTTCGAAATACTTTTATAAAGATTGGAAATTGCTTTTTTAATTTTTTTTGCTAATAGATCTCCGCAGGAGGTTCTCAAGAATTTTTTTTTCCGCGAAGAAAAAGCGGAGGAAATTAAAATTGAATTATTAATTAATTAATTCGAAAAAATAATGAAAAGACACCATTATCAATATTTCCAATATGATGTGATTCTAATTGAGCTGTACTCCTTCAGGATATTCGTGCATCTAACTTCTTTCTTACCGTTGAAAAACCAATCCATAAGAGTTTCTTGTCCTACTGCTTTTAACAAATTTTCATTTAAGATCATTCATCGATCAGTAAAAGGCCGTTAGGGAAAGTATCCTAATAAAACAGTTTCCATTCAACAATTATTGCTTCAACTTGTTTTCATCTCTTCAATATATTCTAACTTTAATAGAGTGCCTTTGAAATTATTTTTATCGTTTTCTTAATTAACAATGTTTCTTTAATGTACTTCCTTCATATAAATAAGTGACAACTGATTTAGTAAATTTAGTTTACCTTGTTTGAGTGTTAAAATCATATAACAATTACGATTTCAACTGATAAATAATTTTGAAAGTAGCTGATCCATTTATTGTTAATAGCATTAAAGATGCGAGTTGTAGGAAATCTAATTATCTATGCCCTTTCTGTCTCCATTTGGAAAACATTGCCAATAGTTCTTTTGATCCCTTTCACATATAATTTGTTTTGGCAATTATATTATTCATTTAGAACGGATAGGCCACCTTTAGTGTTCCACTGGGTTCCATGGTTGGGTAGTTTTGCAAGTTATAGCAATAACCCATATGATTTTTTACAAAATTGTTCCCAACAACATGGTGATATTTTTTCATTTGTCCTACTAGGTAAATTGATTACAGTTTATTTAGGTCCAAAAGGGCATGAATTTACTTTTAATGCAAAGACCAGTTCTGTATCTGCAGAAGATGTTTATTCTGCAATGACTACTCCTGTTTTTGGTAAAGGTGTTATATACGATTGTCCTAACCACAAATTAATGGAACAAAAGAAGTTTGTGAAGGAAGCCCTTACAATTAGTTCGTTAAAAAAATATGTCCCTTTGTTTCAAGAAGAAGTTTTAAAATATTTTAAAACCTCTAGAAATTTTCGTCTTAATAATAATACTCATGGTTTCACTAATGTCATGGTATCTCAACCAGAAATGACAATTTTTACATCCTCAAGGACACTACTGGGAAAACAATTAAGGGATAAATTAAACACAAATTTTGCATATCTTTATAGTGATTTAGATAAAGGTTTTACGCCAATTAATTTCGTATTCCAAAATTTACCATTAGATCATTATAGAAGAAGAGATGCTGCTCAAAAATTATATCTAATACGTATCTTTCTTTAATACAAGAAAGACGAAGAAATAATGATATTCAAGATAGAGACCTAATTGACAACCTAATGAGAAATTCTAGCTACAAAGATGGGACAAAAATGTCTGATGTAGAAATTTCCAACTTATTAATTGCTGTATTAATGGGAGGACAGCATACGTCAGCAGCTACGTCAGCATGGTGTTTACTTCATTTAGCAGAAACATCAGATATTCAAGAAGAATTATATAGAGAACAAATGGAAGTTTTAGAGAATGGTAAATTACCATTAACGTACGAAGCTTTACAAAAAATGAAACTCCTTAATCAGACGATAAAGGAGACATTGAGACTGCATCACCCTTTACACTCTTTATTCCGTAAGGTTATTAAAGATCTGCCGATTGCAAACACAAGGTACACTCTTCCAAAAGGACAATATTTATTAGTCTCCCCTGGATTCACTCATCTTCAAGATAAATATTTTCCAAATGCATCAGAATTCAACATTCATCGTTGGGCCGTTATAAAGACCCTTGATGATGAAGAGCAAATTGATTATGGTTTTGGTAAAATAACAAAAGCTGTTTCATCTTCTTACTTACCATTTGGTGGTGGTAGACACAGGTGTATTGGTGAAAATTACGCGTTCTGTCAATTAGGAATTTTGATGTCACTTTTTATCAAAAATATAAAATGGAAGCTGCCTCCAAATACTACTATTCCACCTCCTGACTATCAATCGATGGTAACTCTGCCATCAGGGCCAGCATATATCCAATGGGAGAAAAGAAATCCTATGCGAATTCTTTAACTATTAACCATACTAATAATATTCTAACTTCATAGGGAAATTATCTCTCAAAATTTTATTTAACTAATTATAATGATATTTAGTTTGTTACCATAAGACATTAATGCATACATATATTTTTAAATAGAAAATTAGATACATTTTTCATTATTTCACTACAAAATTTAATTTCGAATATATACGTATATGCTAAATTTAGACCATTTGCGAAGAGGAGCTAGGTGCTATAATAATCTTATCCTCCTTTTTCCTTCTCTTTGGTGTGGGATTGTCAGCCTCATCAATTAGTTCCTGTTCAATTTTTCTTGCAACATCCTCTCTATGTAAAACATTTGCGATCATATTTAGAATTTCATTTTCAGTAATGTTCGATGAGCCGTTGGCATTATCCACTGAAGTTTCACCCTTATCTTCATTTTTAAAGGAGAATTCTGCTTTCTTTTTCGAAAATTCGATATCAATCCAATTGTTTTTTTCTTCTTGAGTTAAATCAATTAATTCTATTTTGGATTTTTTGTTCAACCTTGCTCTAAGGTCATTTTCCCAATTTTTTATCATGTTGGCATTTCTCCACTTCCTTTTACGCTCTTTGTTGATTTCTTTGGTTAATAATAGCATTTCATTCGGATTCAAATTAACTTTCGCAAATTTTACAACATTTGATCTTTTGGTGGTACCCCCGTTATTGCTTGGGATATTGAATCGTATTTTGCTTAATTCTATAGGTTGCTCAGATCCTGATTTCTTCTTGACTTGAACATTTCTATTAGAAATTAATTCTTTTGAAGGCATATTTATCAGAGTTGGTAATGCTCTACCATCTTGCTTTTCTTCTAATTTTGGAGTAACAATTGAAGATGGAGGTACCAAACCATCCAAGTTTAATACTGGGGTGTGGCGTTTGGTATAGGTTCTTTTATTGGAACCATTGTTCTTCATATTATCTAAGGTGGGTAATAGATTGGTTATTGTTGAAGATATGATATTAGTTAAATTTGGCGGTAATATCACATCATCATCATCATCCTCATTAGATTTATCAATTTGTTCTTTTACTAGTGATTCGACAATCTTCTCTACATTTTCATTATCCGTTTCCATTACTTTTGTGGAAGAATTGATATTGGCTAAAGGAATTATCTTTATCGGCTTAGGTGAGTTATCTAGCACTTCAACTACTTCATGAGGTTTAGTATTTGTATTATGAACTGGAATGCTTTCACCTGGGATTGAAGATGTCGGTTCAATCAAAGTTGACAATTTTGGAATAGTAGTAATTGGTGACTCCTTAGTAGGGGTATCAATATGTTCCTTGTTTGCAATAACATCAGTTTGTTCTGTAGTCTCTTTGTTTTCAGGTATACAAATAACTTTGTTTTCGACATTTTCAGTTTTTTCTTCAGAAGAAATAGGACCCGATGTTGAATTATTTTTTACCAAATTAGGACTTTGGATAGGAGTTGCTTTATTTAGCATTCCTGTATCATCTTCAATTTTAACAATGGTTGGTCTAGACGTATTAAACTTCTCGTGATGGGTAAGACGTCTTACATTTGATAATCCAAAAAGAGGTATCTTTTTTGCTACGCTCTCTTTTTGATGCAATGCATTTATATCATCTTCACTTTTTATTGAGCTATAATCACGGGTTGAATTTCTTCTTGAAAGAGCCAATGATTGAGCAATGGATTTTTTGGTATGTTGTATAATAGCCATTAGATGACGTGTAGTTTCTTCTGGAGGCACACCAGCTCTTGCTTTTGCTTTTGCAGCTGCCTTTAGAGTATTGATGATAGGAAATAGAATGGATGGAACAATTGTGTTTCTAGCATTCATAGCTAATGAGTGTCTTAAATTCTTCGAATTCTTTTTATCTTTTGCTCTTCTTCTTGTTTCCTTTAACTTCTCTGAATACTTCTTTCCTTTTCGTCTTGCGATAGGTAGCGAGTATGGTGGATAAGCAGGAATAGACCATGGTGGGTGAAACAAAAATTTTTCCTTTCTAACAACAGTAGGTGAAGTTGGATCAAAAACGTGTAACCTTTTGTGTGTTATTCTTGGCTTAATTAAGTTTTCTTCAAGCTTTTTTCTTCTTTCCATTTCCTCCACAGACATTGAAGATGGGGGTGCCAATTTATTTAGTTCAATTCTAAAGTTCTGAATTGGGAATTTTGATAACATTCTTTCACTGTCAATACTTTTATCTTTATTGTTTGATATATTGTCCTTTACAAAATTGAATAGAGGAATTTTCTTTAATGCAGAGAGAGGGATCTTCTTTAATTTCTTTGCCTTCTTCTTCTTTGGTTTCTTGACCTTTTTAGGCCTGCTTGGTTCTTCTAAAGGCATGGTAGCTCTTATAGCCATTTCTTCAGCAGTCCATCGTCTATAAGGTTTCTTTGGTTCACCACGTTTTGTCAATCTTAGATCTGATGGATATGGAGCACCCTTCGCAACAATTTCTTCCAATTCTTTACGTTCAGCTTCTAATTTCTCTTTCTCTTCAGTTTTTCTTAATTTACGTTCTTCACGAACTTTTACATGTTCTGTCTTTAATTTCAATCTATATTCTTTGTTTTTTGAACGAAGCTTTTTCCTTGCAGCAGATGCAACTTCTCTAGCTATCTTGGAAAATTTCTTTTTTAATACTTCTTCAGCTGAAGGCTGTGGCTTTGCTGGTTTCAACTCCTTCTGTGGTTTAGGTTCCCTATGTGGCTTTGATTTCTTAGGTGCTTTAGGTTGTTTTGGTGGTTTGGGTATTGTAACTTTTGGAACCTTCTGTACTTTTTCTTTAGTTACTTTGGGCTTGGACAATTTTTTAGCCTTAGGTTCCTTGACTTTCTTAGATACTTGTTTTTCTACTGACAATTTCTTTTTTGTAGTAGACTTTTTCTTCTTCGGGAGATTAGGACCTTGAAGCAATAAGTCAGATACACCTAAATCACCAAGACCACGATTAAATTCATCAATGGCGGATTGATCTATATTCTCTTGATTTTGCTCTTGAAATGCTAGAGCCATAGCCTTCTGCATAATTTGATTTAGATCAAAAGTTTCTTCTTGTGCAGTATCCAATTCCATTGGTGTATAAGGCGCATGTCCAGCTTGAGTATCCACAAGAGAACTCGACTGGATAGGTTCATGAGGTGTTGCTTGTGTATTTGTGTCATTTAATGATGTATTAACAACTTGGTTGACCATCTCTACGAGAGCTTTAGAAAAATCATCCTCTCCATAGTTATCTGTTTTTGAAGTTTTCTTTTCTTTCTTCTTTCTTTTCTTCTGAGTTTCAGAAGTCTTTGATTTAATCTTAGGTTCTTGAGTTATTGCTTTGGTTGCAGGTGTTAAATCTGTAGTAGGAGCCTTTATAGGTGGTTTTGATGTCGCTGCCTTCGGCTTAGGTGTCGGTTTCTTCTTGGGCTCCACCGGTGATTTTTTCTTTGCAGGTGTCTTACGTTGTGGTTTTGTTTTTGTAGTCGGCCCTAGTAATTCTTTTTCAAATGCTTTTAACGTAGCTTCAACCAATGCTTGTGTTTCTGAATCTTCTGTGTTTTCAGGGGTACCAGTTGTTGAAGCAGACTCATCATCTTGCTGCATGAAACCTTTGATAACATCTTCGAAATTTAAAAGGGACTCTGATGATACACCCGAATCGGCTGATTTTGCAGCTTTTCCTTTTTTACCTGTAGTACTTTTATCCTTCTCTGATGACTTATCTTTGGCTTTTTCTTTCTTCTTCTTCTTTGTTGATTTTTTCTTTGCATGTTTTTCTGCCTTCTCTACTTCGTCTTGTTTCTCTGAATTGCTTGCTTTCTTAGTTTTGCTTGATTTAACTATCTTTTTAGTTTTCTTTGTAACAGGTTCCTCAACATTGAATTGTTGTAAAGATTCTAAGATAGCCTTTCTTAGATTTTCATCGTCTTGGTCAAGTTGATCTTCTGACTGATGTTGATTTATTTCATCATTCTCACCTGCAACTTGTAACAGCCCCTGTTGTAAAGCATGTGCCCAGTTTTGGTTTTCTTGGTCTTCATTTGATTCTTGAGTTTCCTCGATGGTATGAGTATCATTGTTTGGTGAATCTAAATGTTGCATGGCATTAGCCATCGCAGCTAAATCGACGTCTTCATTACCGAAATCGGGAAGTTCGACATCCTCGTGTTCTTGTAATAAGTTATGAGTATGATCATTTACTATACTAGAGTCCTTGTTATTATTCTCATTATCAGCACTGTTATCATTATTATCGCCTAATGTCATTTCATCATGCCCATTTAGTTCATGGTGAGAGTTCAGCAGGTTCCCCACTAACTCGTTAAAATTTATTTCTTCATCACTATTATTCTCTGACATGATGAATCTATGTCTTGTATATGTCACTCTTTTATATCTACAATATCAGTCTATAAAAAGAACTTTTATATTTGATTTCTTAAAAATGATGATTATATTGGTTAAATTATTTTTCTTAGATATTACCCAAGATAACGTAACATAAAACCCACAAAAGTAACTTAAAATGGTAGTATTAACACTATCTACCTAGTATTGTTCCTGTGAGATAATGTTATTCTTATCCTTCTTACTACCTGAAATCAAGTTCCAATAAATATTGTGATGAGTTCAAAATGCCTTAATAGACTTTAATTGTTTACATTTTCAAAAGAAAAGTGCGAAATATACTGTTACGTACAACGTGATGATAATACCGGTTTTAAATATAATTTCGGTAAGAAGTATACATTTAATAAATAGTCTTAAATAAATCAAATACAGATTATTATTAATTATCGTGGGGAACATTAAATGTTGATTAAATACATTATATAATGCAGTACTTATTTTAGTAAAATGTAGTCTAATTATACAAGTAATTTTTTTTTCCTTTTTTTTTTTGTGTGTGTGTTTTGAAAGTGCAAATGGTATGATATGAATATTAAATGTAATGACGTAAAATGGGGATTAAATTATCTGAAATCCTTTTATATTACCTATAGATTGGAACCGAACATGAAGTTGTAGAAATTTAGGTATTCTTCATTCTCTTTTAGAGTGCGATCCGTTATTAACGAAGGGTCTAATGAATCGTTGAACATTTTTTCAATTGAAGATTCGAAAAAAGGATCATGCTTTGTTTGGTTTTTATCTATTCTATTTGGTATTATTTTTCCATTTGAAACGTTATTATATTGTGGGCATTGTTCCATATCTAAAGGTACACTGTATGGATCATTCAAGTCATATAAAAATGATAAAGAACGTTTAGGTTGTGTTGTATTCTCAGTTGGATGAAATTCTGGTTGTGTTGCAGTTGGATCAAATATAGAAGAAGTATTATCCAGTGGTATATATTCTCCATTTAATGAAGTAAATTCCATCATATTTTCATTTGATTTTGTTAACATATCATCTGTTTCATTTCTTGAAAGAGATGGAGTCGACATACTACTTGTTGGGGTTTCAGCAGGAGATGATGATGCTGTAAGTTTTCTCTTTCTGTATTTTCTCTTAACTCTTTTACTATCATTCTTATCAATTCTGTCAACATCATCGAATTTCATTGCAATAGAATCATTACCATATTTTGTTAAAATATTATTTTTAGTTGAATTATTTGCTACTATAGCCATAGCCTCTAAAGCTTCTTTATTTAACAATACGTTTGGTTCAACGACACTTTGAGCAGTAGAAATAAAACGTGAATGACCAGTTGATGTTTTTATCATTCTTAATCTACCAGATTTCCTATCACATTTGAATGATTGTAAAAATCCATCAGGTAAGCCTTTACAATTACCTGATTCAATATGTTGTTCAACCCATTTATCAGTATTGTCAAAATATTCTCCACATTGTGCACAATGACCAGAAGATTTCACACGTTCTTGTGGTTTAACTCCATCAGGATAAATAAAATGTCTTATTCTTAAATGTGTCTTATATGTATCTCTTCTACTAAATCCACCAGAAGTATGACAACGTAAATCAATTTCTGTAGTTTCATTATAAAAAGGGCATTGGTATGCTTTTTGAATAGCATGTTTCTTAATATGACGAGTTAAATAACCTCTAATACGGAAAGTTGCATCACAATAATGACAAACGAATTCATCACCTGTTTTATTTTCTACTCTTTTCCCCATATCACTTGTTTGTGGAGTTGAAGCAACGTTTAAATCTGGGGTATTTGGTAAAGATGCAGGAGTTGTTAAACTCAACTTATCTTTCAACAGGCTAATCTGATTAGTTTCCTCGATATTATTATTATTATTATTATTATTATTTATTTTACATGATAAATTTCCATCAGGTGTTAATGAGACAGTCAAGGGATTTTTATTTGTTGTAATATCCAAAGAGCATGGAATCGCCATACTACTGGCACCTCTCAACAATGACTGATCGATCTCGATCGGTGGGAACAGTCTATTGATCTTATTTAAATTCTCTTTTTTTATATTTTCCTTTCCTCCATCTTCGATATTCATATTCATATTCATATCCAAGTCCCATGAACGAGACTCCTCCTGTGGGGTCAACACAAACCCAGAATCCATCTGCTGTTGCTGCTGTGGTTTCCGTTTATTACTTGTCATCTTAATTAAAATAAATTAGAAATGAGCAAAATGAGCAAAAAACAAAAAATAACACCTAGAAATAACAATGTATATCACTACGCTAAACTGTCTTTTCTGCTAAAAAAAAAACTATAAGCTGTACTTGGAATAACTAACGTAACAATAAATATACTGAATATATGCTATATGTGCAGTGCTGTTGGCTATCTGTAACCTCAAACAAAACAAAACAAAACAGATCACAAATACTCTTTAAAATACCATCTATTATTATATGATCTTTTCCAATTAACTGGATGACGAAATTTGCGAAAGGCTTTTTTTTCTTTTCGTGAGATTTTTCGAAAGAAAAAAATTTTGCGTGGTCACGTGGCCGTTTTCCTACCACAAAATAGTAGTAATACCAATAATGAATACGGCATACGGCATCCAAGGTAATAATATCTGGCACTCTTGGATGACTAACTGGCTCAGTGATTAGTTAGTTTGTTTGTTTGTTAACTTGTTTATTTGTTTATTTGTTAATTAGCACACAGAGGGATGTGGGTTATTTGATGCCTTTGATGTGTGGATGAGTTCGTTACAGGATAGGATGAGAACCTTATGTGATTTTGAGTTATAAAAATGGGTTAATTATTTCTTTATATAAAAATCTATAATATATATGTGTTATATTATGTGCCAGCACAATTTATTAAAGTGTCAGTTTCTGCCTAATAAAATGTTTAATATGATTTGGGGAGGGGGGGGTTTGTATTGTATTGTATTATATAGCATTTCATTGATGCCTACATGGACCTAGCCTTTTTCATCAATTATTTCTTCTTTATTTTTATTGTCTTTGAATTTTTCATTGTAATAGTATGGGATTTCTAATTGTGAGTTTCTTATTTTATCAACATCATCTTGTTTTAATGTTTCTTCATCTGTTTTCAATGATGAATACTGTTGATTTTGATTTTGGTTTTGTGCGTATCTAAAATAATTGTAATATGAAACAACCAATAAGATAATCGCCATTCCAAGCCAACTTTGTAAACCATGTATTCTTTCTCCAAGAACTAACATTCCAAATAAAATAGTTAATACTTCTTTCGCAATACCAGCAACTGATAATGTTAATACTTGCGATATTTGTAATATACCAAATTCACAAAATGTCATCATAAATACTTGTATACCAGGAATTACTAATAGTAAGATCCCTTTCGTTATTGATAGTAACGTATATGTTGGGAAATGTGTACCTTCACCCCCCATGTATAGATCTGATCTAATGGGCTCTTTGAATAATTTTAAATGGAAAAATTCAGGGAATGGTTTTTCAATTACTAATGATGTTAAAAAAAGTAGTATACTCATGATTGGAGATAACTTGTTTATTGTAAAGATTGGATGTTGTTTAGTACCACTATTAATCTTTGAATTTGATGCATTGTTTTTTCTTAATATCATTTGCGTGTATACCCATCTTAATCCTGATAATCCACTGGTTATTAATACTAAAGTGGAACCGAACGTAATAGTATCATCATAGTTTGATGTCAAATTACTACTTCTTGGATGGTAAACCATCATAATTACTCCGATGAACATTCCAATTGTAATAATTATTAATTTCCAATGAAATTTTTCTAATTTAAATAAACATCCAAATATTAATACAAATACTATACTTGCAGATTTTATAATAGTATAAATTGTTAATGGGACATATTTGAATGAAACGTTTGATAAACCAATATCACCAGCTGAAGCAATTGCAGTTGGTATAATAAATTTCCAAAAGAAATTCCAATTTTTATTATTATCATCAATATTTTTATTACGTCTAATACGTCTAAATTTAATAAACAAGTATGATAATATATATAATGTCAATTGATGAAATGCAGTTATTAGTATCGGGTACGGTACATGTATTCCCTTATATGGATCGAACATCCATTTATTATAAAGTGAAAGTGTTATTGAACAAAAATACCATCCTAGTATTAATGTAACCAATAATCTTGACATAATATATACTATATAGTTACAATTGGTGTATATATATAAGCATATATAATGTGTAGATGTGTAGATGTCATTAGTATCTATATATATTAAATTATAAGTCTATAAAATTATAATATACTTGTTAAAAAAAAATTCTTCAATTATTTCTATAAAATATTTCTATAATTCTTTAAGAATTTTTCAGATTTTAAAGCTTAATTCGATATGAAATTAAAATGACACGACATTATTAATAGAATATATGCAAATGGGTGTACAAATAAATAAAGGTTCCCATTTATAAGAAGAGGTAATTCCGGAGTTGGAGTAGTATTATTGATGTTTGTTTGTTTATTATTATTTACATGCGTTATATAGATGAATTTATATACTTTTCCGTAACTAAACTTGATATCAACTAGTTATAATGTATTATGTTCTTTTTGTTTGTAACCAAAATAGAAGATATCAATATATTTATATATGTATAAAGAGAGAAAGAGATGACGTCTTTAATTCTTTTTAAATTTGTAATGCCAAACTTTATTTGGTGGATAATCAGTAGGTACTTTTAATTCTAATGGAAATTTTTTATCCATTTCATTTTCATTTGCAGTATTATATAATTCCACATTCAATGTTTTCAATTTCTCCATTGCCTTAACGATACTATCGTACTGTGCTTTCAAATTATCAGATTGTCTTAAACGTAAATCTTTATTATAAGTTGACCAACTACGTTGAATCAATTGATGTTTAACTAAATCTTCTTTTGATAATTTCAAGATCTTTGGCTGTTTCCTGCTGGCAGACAGAACACTCAGCTGAGTGACTACTCTTTGGGCCATAGGAGATAGAGACCCTTTACTCTTCGTTCTCTTACCCCTGATAAAAACGGTATTCACACCAGAATTCATACCAGATACGTTACTGATTTTACCAGTCATTTGACCGGCCATTCGACTGGAACCACTACTTTTCAAAGAAGACAACATGCAAATACTTTGGAACTAGAATGCACACACAATAATCGCTGAGCTACACTCTCTTATACTTCTTGTATCCTCTTATATCTTAAGACGATCATACTTTTATATATCTATTATCCATTATCCATATATCTTTGTGAAATAAATTTCAATCCGTTTACTTGGTATGTCGTGGGGAATGATATATATCCTGGAGGAATTAAACCACCAATAACCACTACAAGAACTGTAAGAACTGTAACGATAACTGTCACAAGAACGATGGGTCAAGATGAGGATGGATCGTTCAATAGTGTGTATCAATATTTTCCTCTCTGATGGTAAAAAAATAGAAACATTTTCTCTCCAGTGTCTGATCAGTAGTCAGTTTTGCTGTTGTGTCGCCGCTAATAGTGACATTTATCACTTTTATATGTAAATGTGTATCAAACAGGGTGTCCCAGTCCTATCTGAAGTTGGGGGATTTGAAACACAAACCACCAGTGTTATATCTGTGATCATTTGTATCCACTATATATCTTTGTACATAAACCAAGTGTGGTTTTACTATTTATTACTTGCTTCAGTCGTTGGTTTTTTTTTTTCTTTTATAGGGGACAAAGTATAGAGAGACCCTTTTATTGTGGCATATAGGCCCTTAATATGTGACAGTTTTACTATAAAACAAAACACATTATATATAAATATCTGTGTATGATTATATGCATGGTATAAATATCACTAGTGCTGTAGTTTTGTCAAGATTGTGCTTGGCTCTTTATTGATTTAGTTAATATAATGGTTCAACTAAAGGAAATGTCTAAACAAAACAGAAGTGATATACCTGATCAACCACCTTCTTATGAAGAAACGTTGCAACAAGATGAACGTGATAAAATATTGAAAATAACAGGCACAGATCATTCTGATCATTATTTAATGAATACAATGAATACAACAAATAATAATAGTAATAATAATAATAATAATAACGGTAATAGTTTTAACAGTAATATTAATAATGGTCCAGGTTATGATGACTTGATTCGTCATACTTTTATACCTAATTCAAGAACAAAAGAAGGTTATCCTGGTGGTCAACGACTAACATACAGTGGGCATAAATAGAATAAAAATAAGTTACAAACATGCACACATATATATACAATCATCTATATAGATATATAAACATTTTTTACAGTTATTTGAAATAAATAGTATCATTATCATCACATATATCTGAGTGTTATCATGTATATTTTTTACTAACAGTATAGAATGTCGTATCATTTCTATACTGTTTCTCTTTGTTCTAAAAAGCATGAACAATTATACAAGTATCAGTTATCACACATTTATATTGTGGGATTAATTTGTGTATTTAATATCGTTACCACTGTATTCTTTATCCTTATTCCTTCTTTTAGTATTCTCACTTCACTATGAACATTATTTTTTTTCATTATGAAAAATTACTTACTATTACAAAAGTCTACATATTAGATTCACTTGTAAATTTGACAGAAGAGTAATTAAAAAGGTATATCACCTTGAATTCATCACGTATACCGTATTAATCATGACTGTCACTAGTTTACCACAGTTTGAGAATTTTAAAATATCAATTTCCCTGTATCAAAACGTTACTAATGCTAATGAGATTAGATCAAAAGTAGCAGAATTACCAGCTGCATTTATTGATGCAAAGATGGTATGTTCAATTGAACAACTGTACTCCGCAATTTATAGAGTATTGACTGAATTGAAATACAATAGACTAAGGACAAGATCATTGCATTCAGAATGCTTATTATGTTTATCACCAACTTCTAATATTGGTGAAGCTTTTAAAAGATTCGGTGTTAAAGAAGATTCAAAGGAAATTATTTTTGTTCAATTAGTTGATACTAGCGATACTAGCATAACTGATAATGAATTATATAATGAGGATCAAATAAAAAATATTATTAAAGGTGATGAATTAAATTTTGATGATAAAAATTTAGAAAAACTATATGATGAAACAATTTTAAGAAAAGTATGTAAAGAAAGAAATGAAAATATTATTTTAAATGATATGTATATTTTATATGATATATTTACTAACTTCGTTCATAAAAAAACAGGTGTATAAGTTGGATCAAAATTTTCGTCCAGAGACTACTAGAGAATTTTCTCAAGCTTTGGTAAATGCAATTCAATTAAGAGGTTTGTAATTCTTCAGATATAACACATCCAAGCCCCATGAATGCTTCTGTAAGTACTCTTTCGTAGAGAAAATCAGTTCTAAAACCAGATGCGATATAGTCCCTTTTAGTTGTTAGATCTTTAATGAATGGATCACTATATAATGATTCATTCAATGTGTAACGTTTAGATAGATCTCTATCACCATTAAATGGTGTTAAAGGTATAGATTTTTTCATTCTACCAGCTGCACCAGCAGTTGCTGCTAAGTATGGATTATTTTTAAGTACTCTATTAATTTCTTCTAATTTTCTACGTGCTGATGATTTTTTTAATTTAACAGTATTTTTAACACCTTCGATGACTTCCTCTGCATCTGCAGTAGTCGCAAGACGATTGATAATTTCTTTCTTGGCCCATTCTTTATTTGATTTATCTTCTTCAGCAATTTGTTTCTCTAATAACCTTTTCTTTAGTTTAATTTCCTTTTCAAATTGTTGCCTTTGTTCAAAATTTTGTAATTCTTGCTTGCTTCTCTCTATATTATTAATAATTAATTGTCTGTTCAATTCTTCGTATGTACGTAATTTTTCTTCGGTACTTTCTACATCAAGTCCATGATCAAGATTATAAACAATATCTTCCATTTCTTCTAAATATTTATTGTATTCTTCTAAATTTTCATCAAAATCCTCCAACGTCTTATTGAAAACATTGAAAACACGTTTCCTGATATCTACTTCTTTCTCAACTCCAACATCATCGAATACTTGTGTCTTAAACTTGTTCTTTCTTAGAATCTTATCACATCTCTTATATGGACACTGTGCAGGACCTAAACTGAAAATACGATCCACACAAGATTCACAAATCTTATGATAACATTCAGGATTCACCAGAAACTTAACATCCGGTGACAGATATCTATCTGTCTTACAGATAGGACACATGTCCTTATTCTCATCGTAATCATCCACTGTATTCATTTTAAACAAAAGTTATTCTGTCTGTTAGTTACTCTAATATCAAATATGTGTGGGAAGTATAAAGATACTCTAAAGAAAACCCAATACGTACTGTTAATAATATAATATATATAGCTAGCTGTATATGTGTACCTGTTTCTAGTTCACTGTTCTAGTAACAAACTATTCTGATCTTTTAACAATAGCCATTCTGATTCCTTATAAATCAACTTCTATCTCTTTTAAATATTTTCGAATTTCAAAGTTTCAAAACTCCCTTCATAGTGAAAATGATATAGTTAAGCCATGGATAAAAGAATGAACAATAGAAGAGATATATAGAGATGGGATAGCAAATAAACACTGTGTGTGCGGCTTAGTGAATCGGTTATTTATGACTGCTTATATAAATTCTTTTGTATGTATATTATTTTATATTATATATGATTATATTATTAGATTTTGTTGGAATTATTGGGATTTGTATAATAGTATTTTTTGATTAAAAAAAAAAAGGTTAATGAGAAAGAAAATGAAAATGAAATGAAATTAATCTATTCTTCATCTTCTTTGAAATTAGCAAAATGGTCAACTAATTCCAATTCGGTAGATAGAGTATCATATCTGTAATTAATTCTAAGATCAGGGACATTTGTCTTTACTACACTATTACCTTCAATACCACCCTTTGAAAAATTGTCACCAATCCAATGTTTTTTAATTTGTGCTTCCCAACCACTTTGTAATACGGAGTTTCTTGCTAATTCACACATATCAACGTTTGATAATTTATAAATTTGAGCAGCAACAGAATATTCTTCAATCAATGGTTCTCTAGTGTATGAAAATTGTAATGGATCATCAGTAGATAATGAAACGTTCAAACCTCTTTTGAAATAGTGTGGGAATGGATTTTTATCATATGTTAAAAATAGTGCATTGTTAGATAATGGTGACATTGCAATACCAACTTGATCTAAATAATATAAGTATTGAACAAATGGAACTTTTCTTAATAGAATACCATGAGAAATACTTTCAGCCAACATATAGGCTGAAACTAAATGTTCAGGATCACCGGCTTCACCACAATGTGGCCTTAATACAAAAGTATTAAAACCTCTTTTGGCTCTCCATTGATTTAAGGATGCCATACTAGAATATAAGTAATATAGGTAATAAGAATATGGTGGATTTTGTGGAGCTTCCCACAATGATGGTTTAGGATATTTTCTATGGAAACGACGATCAACTTTTGATTCATCATCAACGGAATCAAATCCAATAACTCTTTGTAAGAAAACATGTAATTTTGGATGAGATTGCGGATTCTTGGTAACTTCAAACAATGGTTTGAATAGATTTGTACAAATATCTTGGAAAGTACTGACGATATCAGTTTTCTTATAGATATCATATAAACGTGGTACTTGAATTAACCAACGAACGTTATGGGACATAACTTTATTATCAATTACCCAACTTGCTAATTTATCCCATTCATCAATTGATCTACCATAAATTGAAATTCTGTATTCACAATTTTGATATTTTGAATTATTTAAATCTGATATAACTTGTTTTGTTATTTCAGCTAAATAAGAACCCTTAATATAATTATCGGTTTTCATAAAAATTTCCCTTAAACGTGATTCACCGATTGGGTTATATTTCAAATTAAATTTGTCAAATCTATGGAAAGTATCCTTATGAGCATGCATATCTAAAGTATCAATTGATAAATCGTAACCTGTTAATTTCAAAGAACGGAATACTTCATCTAAAGTTAAAATTTTACCATCTCTGAAGATTACTTTTTCATCTTTTGAGTTTCTTAATTTATTTTTAATAAAACGTAGTAAATGTTTTTGATTCATACAAGCAGAATGGTGAACGTGAGTATCAACTTTTCTAACATTGTAAAAATCTCTATGTGGATTTCTCTTTGAGACACTATTTTCTTGATATTCATTTAATAAGTAGTATAAATTCCAACGAGCTTCAAGATATTGTAATCTTCTAAATGCAAATGACTTCGCAGGACCATCAGATGAAATAGATATCATTTTATCTAAATCTAGATAATAATCACGTAAAGTTGGAATATTAGCTATAGTTTCTTCTACATTGTCTGCTTTATGAGCGATAAAAGAATCGTCAGCATTAGTGGAAAAATCCCATTCAGTATCTTCACCCGGGATAATACATTTATCAAAATCAAATACTTCGAAATCTGGTTTATTGATTACTTTTGAAACAGTCTTTGTCTCTGGATTATAAGAAGGTTTTGGTGGTGGTGGATAAATAACCCAATCTGGATTGTTTTTTGGATTTTGGTCATGTCTTTGGCATGACAATGACTGATATTTTGCTCTAATGTCTCTACAATCAGAGACCTTTGAGTATAATTCAATTAATTCAGGAGATGGATCATCTAAAAACTGTTGTGCGGCATCATCTGCTAATACACCCATTTTATAATGTGAACCTCCTTGTTTTTTCTTATTAATATCACTATCATTACTCCAAATTTTTTTTGGAACATCAGGTACATTCATCGATGCACTAGCAGATAAAGTTCTTGATTTCAAATTTGTAGCAGATGCAGAATCATGGGAAGGTTGCTCTAATATGGCTGAGTTTCCATTGAATTCGTTTAAAGCAATCTGCTTCGAACCATTTTCAATAATTTCTGCATTTTCACGATAGGAGAAATGAGCATTATTTGATGAACTTGAAATTTCAACTCCGACAGCATCAGTACCTTCTTCATCGAATTCTAACTGTTCAGTTGGATCGACATTATTGACATATAATCCAGAACTGTTAGCATCTGCATCATCATGCGAGGGGGTTGTTTCAATTGACAATAACGAAAAGTCTTGGAAAGTTTTACCAGTATTCATGGTTGAGTTCTCACTATTTCAAGTATATATATATATAAATAAGTATACTTCTTTAGAGTTCCCTCTCAATATATATGTTGGCTTGAGGACATCACACAACCTTCTTCAAGAAATAATATTCAAATAATTATACAATAAATAACAAAAAATGTTGTAAAAAGTTTAAAAAGTTTTTAAAAATATTTTCGCCGCCTTAAGTTGAGAAACTGACTTTGAATATATTTTTGTGTAATAGAAGATAGTTAAATTGTAAGTATAAATAATGGTTGCTTATATGTGAGATCGTTTAAACAGAAGCTACATAATTCTGTGAATGTGGTTTTCGTGAAGCTGTATATTTATAAATGGAGTATTTAGAGAATGGATTTGATCCAAAACTATTGAAAGTACCTCAGTTGAGAAGAATTTTAGTGGAGAATGGTGTCGATTTCCCTGCTAATGCCAAGAAATCGAAGTTAATTCAATTGTTTAATCGTAGTATTAAACCACAGCTACCATTATTGAGAGAGAAATATTTGAATGTTAAACCAAGTGAAGAAGGAATAGTTGATGTTAGTGTGACAAAGACACGTAGCTCTAACAGTAGCGGTAGTGCAAACAGTGGATCAACAATAAGCAATAGGAGAATGGTCAGAAAGCTACCTGTTGCTGTTGTTAGAAAAGAGAGTGAAGATGATTTAGTGGTTGTTGATACGTCAGAAGCTTCCTCTCCCTTTGTCAAAGTTTCAGGGAATAAACAAAATCAAGAAACAATGAACAAAAAGGAAGATGAAACAAAAATCAATGTTGAACCAAAAATGGACACTCAAGCTAGTATTAGTAGTAAGAAAGAAAAACAAAAAAGTAAACGTAAGAGAGATGATACTAATATATCATCTGGGGAAGTACCTTCCTTCCAACACGGACATGGTAATAATGAAATAAATAACAATAATAACAATAATAATAATAATAATAATAATGATGATGATGATGATGATAATGACGATAAAGATGATCCTAAAAGGAAGAAAAGGAAGAAAAAGGGAATGAGTCAAGAAAATATAAAAATTGAACAATCTAATAATACTCCTGTTAAAAATGTTAATACTATATTGACAGAGACTAATGAGCATAATGATCATAATGATAGTATTGCAGCTGCTGTCGGATTAGGGAAAAAACATATACCATTGGATTTGTTAATAATAGAAGAAAACAAAAACAACTCAAACAAAGATAAATTAAACGAAGATGAAAATAATGACAATAAAAATAATGATATTAAAATAATCGAATCTGAAAAGTCCATTGAAAATGTTAATATAAGTCAAGATGTCGATGTTAAAACGAGTACACCATTAAATGTTGACGTTGGAATTGAAAACCCTAAAGAAATCAAAAAACCAATACCTTCGGTAGCTTCTTCTAGTTTGAGAAAAAATATGCTCTCAGTTTTTCATATTATATTCGACCTTTTTAATTTTACGATTATCATTTCAATAATATTTTTTTTGTTGTGGTATCGTGAGCAAATGATTAGAACAGGCTATTGTGGGCATGAAGTTCAACACTCTAATAATATTTTTAGTAAATCTGTCAAGTTGGAGAATTTTAGATATGGTGCTGCAATCAGTAACTGGGTGAATGGTTTGAAACCAAAATGTGTTAATTGTCCTGAACATGCAGTCTGTTATCCATTTCTAAACTTAATTTGTAATCAGGATTATGTGGTTTCAGAAAACAAATTCAGTCTATTTGGCTTAATACCATTAAGTTCAGAGTGTATTAAAGATTCTAAAAATGAAAAAATTGTTGACAAAATGATCGAAAAGTCTTTAGAATATATTAGAAGAAGAAATGCACAATTCGAATGTGGTGGATCTAGGGATAATATTAAAAGTGGTGTAAAAGAAGAAGAATTATATAACTTTTTTTATGAAAATAAGATTCCATGGATTAACGAGAGAGAATTTAATGAATTGTGGCAACAGACGTTATCTAAATTAAAATGGGAACCAGAAATAATTTGGAATAAGTTTTCTAATGTAAAAAACCAGTATTTGGATAAATATGATGATGCAGACATCCCTTCAACGACTGATAGACGTACTGATAATATATTTAGATCCACATCAAAAAAATATGTACCATTATTTTGTGAATTTGATTGGGTAGTTAACCCTTCACATATTAAAATCGGCTACATTGTTATCAGTTTATTATTTATTATATTGGTAGGTCTTTACTGCAAGAAAAGGTATAGTAAATATTCTCAGGAAAAAGCCCAAATTGATAAAGCTGTCAAGAACATCATAGAACATCTAAAAGCTGTTAAGTTAAAAGATGAAGAACCAACTTTTTTAACTACTGGTCAACTAAGAGAAAGTGCATTTGATGATGATAGAGTAAACATGAAGTATCAAAATGAAATGTGGAAACAGATATCTATGAAGTTAGAAAAAGACTATGATTGTGTGGAGACCACTCAAATGGAAATTAATAACGAAATTATGAGATGCTGGGAATGGGTAGATACAGCAGATAAATAGAATTGGGATTATTTTTGCTTGATCCTATTTGATAATTATTCTTCGCTTGTCTTTATAATTTTTTGATACTATATGATATGTATAATACCACCAATTTACCAGTTTGTATTCTTAGGATAAAAATACTTTTTAATAATAATGGCTGTAATAAAATACGAAATACATTAACGAAAAATTAATTTACAAATTAATTTATCTTATTATGCTGTAAATACTCAACACCAGAGATATATTATACGCTTGAGTTATTACTGGAGCTATGTTTCAGGGGTTCTCCATTTGATACTCTTAACATTTTTCTTATAAATTAGTTACTTCTTATTTAAAAATTGTAGTGCCTCAGTAATTCTGTCCTTTTAAAATAGTTATTGACAAAATAATGAAAGTTTTTATTTAAATTACTGTTTATTGTTTTTTATTTAATATTTTTTTAATAATTAACATTTTGTTTATATTTCTTAATATAAAATTAATTGTTTGTAACAAATTAGCACTAATCCAAATAATTAATTTTTTTTCTAAAAAACTAAATAAGACGTCTTAAATATAAATTTTATATTAAATACATCACGAGAATTCTTAATTCAATATTAACTGAATTGTTTAAAATACCTCTGCTCCTATCTTATTTTTTATCTATTTGATAAAAATAGACGATTTCTAATGTCTTGATAAGATCGTGTATTTTAAGTTTTCTTCAAAATTATAATAAATAAATAGCTATTATCTTAGTATGTATATCATGTTATATATGTTGTAAGGTAATAAGTAATGTATATAAAAATACGCTACGCTATTCCAAAACCTTCATAACCTTCACTAATTGCCAATAAAAGTGATCCACGCAATGTTTCATATGAAGTATATGATGGTAAATCCAATTGATTAAAACAAGTATGCGAGGAAGGTAATCTGTCTGTTGATCCATAGTCTTTATGAATAGAAAATTTACACACGCCATTTACACCGGCTAATTCTTTAAAACCGTTCAATGGAACCTTACTGGTACCAGTTACAAATTGTAAAAGTTTAACTCGTTCTTCAGAATCAAAAGATTTAACAGCCCTCCAAAAGTAATTAATTTGTTTACAAGATGATGTATAATTGACATAAGTCGTATTATTTTTCCAATCATTAACATCAATATCAGGCAAACCACTAATTAATAATTCTAATTCTTGTTCATCAAAAATAGAAATCAATTCCTTAGGTATTAAAGCATAGAAACCTTCTAAGAAATTATCCATTTGTTCCTTTACGGAAGTTTTCAACTTATATTCAACAATTTTTTGAACGTATTCTTGTTTATTTTCTTCCGTGACAGCAATATCTCGACCATTTTCTATTAAATCAATAATCTTGTGTTCACCATAATCATCTGTTTCTACAGAAAATGTTTCTTCAATTATATCAGTAATATCATTTTCTAGCATCCAAATCAAAGATTTGTAGTAATCTAAATCTAAGGATTCCATATCCTTCAAGGCAACTGCCTTTCCAAGGATGTTTTTATAAACTTCCCTGCTGAAGTGACAATCTAAGTAACATTGGTCACAAATTGCTCTACCGATGACCATACCAATAAATTTAAAGAATGAATAATGTTCAGGATTGATACCTGATGTACGGTTTGGACGGAAAGTTGTTTTATCAGAAGCAACAGGAATGAATAATGCATAATCTGGATTAAACATTTGTCTAGATAAAACTTGATACCACTCTCTCGTCAGCCCACCTGCGTCAACACCACTCTCACCCTTGAAGGTAATTTCTAGTTTAGACTTTTTAATTTCGTCATTTGATTTAAAAAATAATGATCTATACGAGTCTAAGAAGACTTGATCACGACGGACAGTTATACCCAATTTTGGACGCTCTTGTGAGTCTGTGCGTAGTTTTGCAACAAAATAGTATCTTTTATTATCAAAATCTAAGATTTTAGGATTTTTAACCAATAATGCAAAGGAGCCACTCATTAATTTGGGATTAGAACGGATCATTTGATTTAACAACTTTTTATGTAGGTCAGTAAAGGAAAAGAATAAACTTTCTGCTGGAATTTCAGTAAAATCTACGTTTTTACCATCTTCATATTTCAAAGTAGTGGTTTTTTCTTGTAGGTTCTTACTGTGTTTATAAACAACCATTAATGATTCAATTAATGGAAGTAAAATAGTTGCAGAAGTGCTTAATCCCTTCTTGCCTTCTAGTTCTGTTAGGAAATTACTTACTGATGCCCATAATCTTCCTAACTCCATTTTGGTATATAAGGCCATTAGTTTGGAGATATCGATTTCACTATCCTTCTTTTTATGAGTATGTAAATAGTCAACTGCTGTTAAAATTTTCAACAATTTGGCTTGATCGGATGTAGGAACAGTAAATTTCTGAATTAACTCTGAATTAATTTCAGTTCCATCGGAAAATGTAAGCTGAGTTTGAGTAAGCTTATCTAAGTCTATAATCAATGAACTTACCGTTTCTTGAGCTAATGAAATTAGATTGTTCGTGAAAATTTCTATTGCATCATTTACAACAGATAAATTATATAATATATTCAATGTCTGTTGAAAAACCTTAGTATTACAACTCTCAAATTTGATAATGGATACAACCTTTTCTAATTCTTTAGGCTCAAAATATGGAATCTGGAATTTCTTTTTAGAAATATTTTTTTCCTCGTTAGCTTTCATCAATGAACCTATTGGTTTTGTACATACCTGTAATATTCTTGTCAACAAATCCATTAACACAGTCTCATCAGTAATGATTT
Organism: Vanderwaltozyma yarrowii; assembly: GCA_030568135.1. NCBI lineage: Eukaryota > Fungi > Ascomycota > Saccharomycetes > Saccharomycetales > Saccharomycetaceae > Vanderwaltozyma > Vanderwaltozyma yarrowii. The sequence goes on from JAJLTL010000050.1 coordinate 58,800, forward strand.
TTCTATCCAACAAAGCAAAAAGATGCTTAATCGGCCATTTCATATTTTTACTGAATATATCTTTCTTGTTTTTGACAGGTGCTTTACTTACCAATAAGTTTTCATGCTCTGTAATAAAGAAGAACTTTAACTTGTTGTCTGCTTCAATTAGGTTTTGCAATATTTCAATAGCTTGATTAGCAACCACTAGCGGTGTACAATCTACTGGTAACTGCTTAGCAGATGAACCATTAAATTGTTGCTTATTTTGTGGCCCATGGGTCTTATTTGATATCAGGGAATAAACTTTTTCTAAATTATGTTGATCGATAACACCTTCTGTCAAAATGAATAATAACATATTAATGATATCACTTCTATTTTGTTTACTTGAGCATAAACGATAAAATAATTCATGATACATTTCTCTTTGAATATATGGTTGAGAAATGAATATTGATTTCATCAATGCTGCAATACCAGCACGATCAACTAAAGGTGAAAAATAAATCCTAGAGGATTTCTTCTTCTCGTTTTCAGTCACGTTCTCTGATTGAGAATGTATAGCAATACCACTAGGACGGCGGGAACGTCTGTCATTAACGTTGTCGTCCACTTCATCATTTCGTTCATCATCTGTTTCTTCATTAGCATTTAAATTCAGTCTAATATTACTATCCACTGTCTGAATAATGTCATCGACTCTGGAATCTGAAGCTTCCTGCTCCAATATGTTATCTCTCATGTCGTCTGGTATAGCATCTAAAAATGTGGGGTCTATTTCTCTTGAATGAATATCGTGGTACATAGCTTCTACTCTTCTTTCGCGGACGTGTTGAGCAAATACCTCTGCCCTCATATCCTCGGGCAATGCATTTAAGAACTCTGGATCTATGTCTGTTCCTGCGATATCCACATCAGTGCCTTCGATATTGACATAAATTGGTTCTCTTTCTTCTCTACCTTCTTCAGTATTTTCTCCTTCATGTTCATCATTGTGATTACTGGCATGGGGTTCTGTCGAATTATTACTGACAGAATGCGACAAACTAGATTCATTACGGGAATCCTCTTGTTCCAAATGACTATCCTCAACATTTTCGTACTCTTGTTCATCTATTTCAATATCAGATTGACTATGAGCTGTGATTAAAGTTTTTTCTCCAGCTTTTTCATTTTGTAGATGAAGTTCCACACTGCTTTTATATAAATTGGATATGATAGTCGGAATAACATTCTTTGAACATCCCTTATTATCATAAAACATATCAAATATATCTTTCCATCTAGCCACAGAGGGTTTCAGGACTATGCCGTCGGGAGTTCTCTCATCAAACGATTCACCAGAAAATAATACGCCTGCAAAATTGGGACGTTCTGATCTAGGACGCATACCAGAACCAACACTAAGTAATTGATCTGATATATCGTTTTCAATTTCCTCCAAGCCACTTGGGCCTAATGGATTGATTAAATTACTCTGGTGACGACGTCCAACATTTAACAATGTTAGAGAAGGAGGTCCGCCCGAAGGATGTCCAAAGTTTCTATGGAAAGAACGTTGGTGATGACGACCATGGTTTCTCCCATTTTGGATCCTAAATAGAGGTTGATCTTCGGTATGGAAAACATGTTCAATACCTTGAAAAACACCCGTTGGTTCGTCGTCATCAGAAGGACTTTCGAGTATATCAACACCATCTGCAGTAACCCAATGTCTACGAATACCATTGATTCTATTATACGCATTGTTTACAGAACCTTCATCCTCATCTTCATCTTCACTGTTGTCTCCATCTGATGCAGATAGTTCAGACAAACAAGATTCCCAGGTTGATTCATCAACATCATAATCACTTAAATCAATATCTAAATTAGAATCGTAAGAATCCTCATCTACAGATATTACCTCTATACCATCATTTACATGGCTGTAAAAAGTGTCACCATCTTCTGAATTTGAATGAAGATCACTGTCAGATTCTGATTCATAATCATTCTCACTTGAAATATCCACTCTCATACCGTCTGTAACATCAATATCATATTCGATTGCACTATCAATATCTGATCCATGCTCATAGTCAGAGCCTTCACTATCACCTGAAATAGCAATATCATCGTCCGCTTCATCACCGTCTTCATCATCATCATCACTGAATACAACCTCATAACCATCATCTATTCCATCAACAAATGCAATTTCTTCATCATCTCCAATTAAAGATTCATCATCATCGTCTTCTTCTATGTCTTCAACATCGTACATTCCTAAAGATGAGTTTTTAAACATATTTGGAGCATCCTCTTTTTCAGATTCTTCTTCAACTTCATCATCATCTTCATTTATTTCTAACTTAAATAGTTCAGAGAAGCTATTCCTAACAGAATTGATAGCATTTAATGGATCTACTGCGTTATTAAAAAGTTTTTTTGAGAATGGATAGTTGATATCTAAATTCGCCATACACTCTGAGATAACTGTTGGAACATTCATATCAATCATTAATTTACAAATCTGATACTGGTCTACATCAATCTTATTAGCATCCAATATTAATCTCAAGTAAGGTGCCTGTACAAATACCATGGAAGATATGATTTTGAACCATATATCAAGTTTACTCACATTTGATTCTAGCAATTTTGGTGTTGAAGTAGTATTTCTAAGAGCTTTGATGATGGACTCAATTGTACATCTTCTGATGAAGTTCATATCTGGATCAATAATTTTTGGATCCCCTGATTTGATTTCTGAATCTTGAACCGTCGCAACAAAACCTACAAGGACAGAGCGTGCCAACATACTGACTACCTCTCTTCTTTTAATCTCATATTTGTTTTGTTCTGGATTAGGTGTTTTGTCCAAAAGTTGATATAAAAAGAAGTTTAACGCAGTTGAACTAGGTTTTGGAAATTCGGTATAGACATTTCTTCTATGAAATGTTAAAAATTCAAATTTACATTGCTTATAACTACTCACCAATTCTACTAAAACCTTCAATAAAAACATCATGTATGCACAAACAGGATTTTTTGCTGCATCAACCTTTTCTGTGGTCCCGTCATTATTTTTAGTAGCATTTTTGACATTTGGTTCAGATAACCAATCTTTCTTCGATGCTGCCATTAGCTGAGATAATAGAAAATGAATGATGCCTGTTCTTTTTTGCATCTTATTCTTTGGAGGTACAACTGAAGCGTCATCCAATTTAATTGCTATTCTCTTCATGGTCAAGGAGGATAGAGTTTTGTCATCATCATCAAAGTCACTGAAAGTTGCCATTGAACATAATATACTAACAAATTTTTGGGGATTTCTCATGACTACATGAGATTTTTCTTCTATCAAACTATTTAACTCTCTTTCTTTCTCCTTGTTTTCTCCAATTGCCCTTGTAGTAAAACTTTTGTTAAGTTCATACTTGATTAAGTCATCCACAATTTCATCAGTTTCAAAACATCTTCTTAATAGTAATAAAAAGGAAGATTCCAAGAAGTTTATTTTATCGGATTTTTGATTGACACCTATAGCTTTTAATAGCTCAGATAAAATACCGGACCTTATGACATCCACAGAATATACATTTTCCCTAGACAATAATGTCAAAATTCGTGAAGTAGCTAACGCCGAATAAAAATTTGTAATATCTGTAATACGTATCAATATATCGAAAATTCTTTGTTTAATGTCTTTATCGATTTCAAAAACAGGATCAGGTATAGGTAGATGATCGACTAAAGGAACATCTTCATCTAATTTATCAAACTTCGGGGTTTCTGATTTTGCTAAAATAATTTCAAATACATATAATGCTTTAGAGAACCATAACCCGTTAACATGCTCCGATTTCAAAGTTCTTTTCAAGTATTCCAAAAACTTAGAAATCAAATTTCTCGATTGGGCGTACATATATTTCTCATTTAAAACAATACCAAATAAATGAATTAATGATGATAATGTTGCTGAATTATTTGGGTCAGTATCAATAATTTTGGTTAATATTTGTTCTGCAAATTCATCCTCAGGTTTATATATCTGAAGTAGAGTCCTTGCAAATGCATTGACTAACTTAGGATAAAACGGAAGAACTTCGAATATTTTTTGAGGTAACTTGTTTTCATAATATTCTGCTTTTAATTCCTGTAAATCTTCAAGTGATGACATATTTCTATATTGTGGTTCTATTTGAAGTGGGTAGGTCTGCCAAACACTTTCTGTAGTTATTTTCTTATATTTAGCCCATTCATTATCCGAAAAAATATCTGGCTTTTCATTATTAGGCAGATGGTCATCGTTTTCTTCCAGGTAACCTCGTGCTAGATCCTCAGTTAAACCACAAGAGGTTAATAACCGTATCTTCCTAGTAGATGGTGGAATTAGGTCCCAATGTAATTCTAATAATTCAATACCTGAAGGTGGATCATCTTTGAAAATATTCTTCAACATTGTTAGTATTTGTTTAAAGACTGCATAAGGTACTGTTCGACGATCCCTATCAAATATGTAATTGTTAGAATATAAGTCATATATTAAACCAAGTGCAATGATTTTTATAGGTATTATAATACTTTTGGTGACATTATAATCTTCTTCAATATACGGATAGAACACTTCCATACTACGGACATTTTCCATAGTTTCTACTTGCATTGATCTGTTAAAGAAGGTCAATGTGTTTATTAAGCAGCTTAGGACCAGCACATTTTTATCATTTTTTAAGTAGTTTATTTCCTCAATTGCTGATATATCAGAACACTCCGACATGCTCACAAATAATTTCCTGATAAGATCGGAATATAATTTATAACCACCTAATTGGTAGAAAAGATAAACCGGGGTAGTTTGTAGAATACCACCGCTAGTTATTGCGGTCTTAGGGAAGCTAAAAACATAACTATTGAAATTAAACAAAACCAGAAAAAATGGTATGTTTTCTTCAAAATCAACTGCACGCATCATACAAATAATTTGCTCTACAACCTGCTCAAAAACATGAACTTCTGCAGCGCGATCACTAATTTCAATTTCAATATGTTTAGAATGACTGAGTCGCAAAAAGCATCTGAATAGAATACTTGTACACGATTGTACTTTTGTTAACAATGTTCTAACTTCATAAGAATTCTTGAACTTCGTAGAAGTATATTCATTTTTCTGTTCTGCCCTAATAGGTGGTGACACATGAATCTGAATTGGTGGTGTATTTCCCAGTGTTTCTGGCATAGTTTTCATAATGGCGTCATCTGGCATGCAATTACGTATGAACATATCTTCTAAAGCACATTTTTGAAATAATAATCTTAGATTTTTTATTAATCCAAATCCATTCTTTTCAAAATAATCAACAATTTGTAATACTCTTCCCGGTGACAATGAGGTCACATTTAAGTATACATCTGCCACTAAATATAGCAAAGTAGTAATTTGAGAAATTTTGGAAAGCACTTCTTCAACATCATTATTATCTCTATCGAGAGAAGCTTGTAATATAAAGCTTTCCTTTGATGTGCTATTCAAAAAATACATAGTTTCCTGAAGTTGCAGGTCTAACGCCTTTAATAGTACAGGAAATGCGTAATCCTTGTGTTTTTCATCAAATAATTGTAGAACATCTGTAAAATTCAACATTGTTTGAGATGAAGTATAATCGAACGGAGGTCTTGGCATCGCAATGATGGACAACACATCTTCAAATTTCAGCTTTTCTGGAAGAGAGTCTAATACTGAATTCTCCATTGTCATACCATATAGTAAATCTGCAAAACAATCAACAAGCGGTGTTGCATCCTGCACATCCCAAAATGCTAACTCACCTGCTTGGTCCTCATGCTGTTCAACTTCTTCTGTTTTATCTTTAAAAAAATAGTCTATCCTTTCAGAAGATTTATATAAAAATGGTTGTGTATACTTAATACGCTTAGGTAACTCCTTCACCATGGAACAAAAGCTATCAACAATGATAGGCTTTAATTCTGGATAATGTCTAGCCAATTCATCTAATGAAGAACCAAGGTCTGTAGCTTCTTCTTTCCATGATAAATGTTGTGCATACTTTGGGTCTGCTACAGCTTCGATCAAGCATCGTATCATCGTTGACTCCTTAACTTTATTTAAACCTTCTGTATTAAGACATAATGCAGATAATAGATCAGGTAATAAAGACAAAAGTTCAGGGTATGGACATACGAATTCAGAAAAATGATCAAAAATAAAAGGGATTATACCAAACTCTGTTAATACAGAATAAATGGTAGGTTCACTATTAATTACTTTTTGGATAATATCAAGAGAGTATGTTATCAATGTATAACCAAATACTGGCCTATTTTCCAGAATTTTCTTAAGAGAAGTTAATATTGGGGAATCAATTAAGTTTCTAATTCTATCACTAGAATCAGTTTTTAATAACTTTAATACAATTTTTAGTAAGCTTCTGATATATGCCAATTGTCTAAATGAGACTGAATAATAAACGGTTGAATATTTTGGAGGAGTACCAAATTCAGGATGCTCCAATGCAAATTCGACTTCGTCGTTGATTGAGTTTATTAAAATATTTAACCCGTCATTGTTGATAAATTCTGACGTGGAATCTGCATCGTTAATCAATAATTCCAGTAAATGATTAGCAGATGCTACGGTGCGTCTATGTGTGGTTTGTTTAACTGAAACTATATCAATCAAACTAGTGATCAAACCGGCTGATAATAATGTACCATGTAGTGTTTTAACATCAGCAAGATTTGAAATTAAATAGAAGAAACGAACATTATACTCTTCGTCAACTTCTGAACTATTTTCTCTAAGTATTTTTGAAATGTAATGCAATATTTGAAATAATAAACCATGCGACATATTACCACCTAAATTTCTAACAATATCAGAACACCAAACGTGTTTTAATGATATACATTCTAAGGCAAATAATGAATCTGTTCTTAATTTTTTTGGAACTTTTGTTTCGGATAATGATATAAAATCAGTTAAACTATTAAAAGCATATGGGTCCACTTCAAATAATTTAGAACTAACTTGTGGAGGAATATAAGTAGTATTTACTAATGCAATAGCAATGAACTTTGTCCTAATAATTAAATTTCTTAATTCTAAATTATCATAGGAGTCATCACTGAACGCCTTATTAATTGTAACCTTTAAGGAGAAATCAAACCAATTTTCCACTGGTAATACCTCCATACCTTTATCAAATAATTGTTGTAAACTCAAATTTTGTAATTCATCTCTGGAAATGTATAATTTTTTCATAGAGGAAGTCTGAGGGATTGAGTCCTTTGAGTGATGTGAAGCAGAAGATGAATGCAATCTTTGTGAGGATGTTGCTGTTGTAGTAATTGGAAGAGTAGATGATGTATAATAATTATATTGTAGTTTTGTCCATTTTGCAGGGTATTTTTTTTTGTCAAAATATAAATCTACTAGTGAAAAATGTTTCCCTTCATCATCCATTGTTGAAGAAGGTAATGCTAATGCCAAATTCAATGTTTTCTTCTTTAATAATTGATTACCCAATATATTATCTGAATCGATTCTTTCTCTTGCGATAATATATCTTTCACCCATGATAGCTAATACTTTAAGAGCACCTAATTTAACTTTAAAATTAGGACAGTTCAATAAATTGTTCATAACATCCATCGAAGAGTATATAAATCTATTTTCTGTATTATAAAGTAGACGATGTGTAAATGAAGTCAAATTGTCACATAGCTCTTCATCTTTGGATGTCATTTCTATTAATTTCACAGGTTTCTTAATATAATCTTCAGTTTTATATGAATATTTATCGACAATACCGGATAATATTTCATCTATTCTATTCAATACAGGGATCCATATAAACAGATCATCTCTCGATCTATCCCATTCTTGAATACCTTCCAATTTCTGAACAAAAGTGTCCAGATCGCACTGAGTCAATTCATCTAATAATGGTTTGAAAGTCTTTGCGTTATGCTCTTTCTGCAATTTCTCATATCTTGTTAATTTTACCATAGTTATCGATCAGGTTAAATATAGCAATTTAGTAATATAATATCGATTGTTAAGTAAAATACAATACAAAATACGATATATATTTAGAAATAAAAAAATATTATTTTTGTTGCCCCAGGTACCACTTGTAATAATCTAGTTCCTAGCACTGTAACTGTTTTCTAAAACTCGATCAAAATACTTTATCTACAAGATATTCCAATGTAATACCAATCACACAGAAAAATGCTCTTTGATTGTCTAATTTCTCACCTTAACAACACCTTATAACTAAATCAATTACAAATCATATACTTAAAACCTCTTCAAACTTTATTCCCCATCGCTTTTCAAATAACTTTTAAGAATTTTCAGACCTTACGAAAAAGGGCGGGTAACTGAATTTTTTCCTTATAGTAATACGATTTAACATCAAGAGGGTACTAAAGTTGATGTTATCAAGTGTCTATATGTTGTTATTGTTATTATTATTTGTTATTATATATATGCTAAATAGGATAAGCTAGCTATGCATAATGAGAGAGAGAGAGGGAGGGAGGGAGAAAGAAATAAACAAACAAAGAAAAAGAGTGGGATATGTGGGATATTTTATTCTATCTGAAGTACCGGATGTTAGATCTAGTTGGTGGAAGAGAAGAAGATGAGAAGGGATAACCTCTTCTGTGTATGCATCTATGAGCAATGCATTGATCGGTTTATCATATCGATTAATTGCCTGGCTTACGTACTTGTAGAGGGTTTATTTTTGGTCTTCCGACTTCCCTTCTGATAGGCTTAGGGGCAGCACCTGCTGCTGATGCTCCTATAGGAGGAAACGAATTTGGATGTACCACAGTGTTAGGTGGTGCAAATTTACCTGAGTTGTCTGTTGGTAGATTTGTCATGGATGATGGGGATGGAGCAGAATTTATATGAGCAACAGCCACAGCAGCTGCAACTGTGTCAGATGGAGTAGTTTGAACTGGATTCGGAGTAATAGTAGTGGAAGGAAGAACATCAATACTTGATGGACTTTTCGATAATATAGCCGGGACTGTATTGGATATCATACTTGAGGATGGTGCCTTCACAACACTATTTACCGGTGCACCGTTGCTTTTACTGATATTAGCATCATTATTCGTGGTCACAACAGGTTCATTGGCATTGATAACTGGACCATTAGAGTTCAGTTGCTTCCCCTTAGGTGCAAATTTATCATAAACCGATGCTCTATCCTTTGACACGCCTTTCTCTTTTAATACACTTACTGGGACATGCTTAGAAGTTGTTTGATCAATGGTGTGTCTTATTGACTGTGCTTGATACTTAGGATCAAAAACATTTTCTTCAGATACTTCCTTTTTGCTTTGTAATGATCGAGCTGCTCCCGCTGTTACAAAGGTGACTGGATCAGTTGTTGGTTGTAATGGATTATCGTCTTTTGATAAGTCAACATCTTGTCGTAGTTGAGAATCTTGATTCTTACCCATATTCATTAAATCATCATCTTGGAAATCGTCACTGAACATAAACGAATCATCAAGTAAATCATCATCTTTACCAATACTATCAGATGGTATTGTATCCATATTTGCTGGAGCAGCATTTACTGGAGCAACATCTGTGGTTATCGGTTGAGGTGGGTTTGGATAAGATGGTTTTAGGATGTTTTCCTTTTGGATTGATGGTGGTGGATGTGGTAATTCTGATTTTGTAACATTTTTATTGATATCTTCATGCTTAATAGTTTTATTCAAAGGAGTTTCTCCAATTTTTGTTAGCTGTCTCCTTTTTAATGGTGGCAAATTATCGTTGTTTATATCTAGAGTATTAGATCTTGAAATTTCACTGATTTCATCTGATGGTCTAAAAAGATTACCTTCATCAAAATCTGGTGGATCATATTTAACTTTATCAATTTTAGACAGGAAATCCTTGTCATAAAGACAATTACCCAATGCGTTACCAAACCCTCTTAATGATCTCTTTAATGCATCTGTTACTGCAGACTTTTTAGCCCTTTCAAAAGCTGCAGACTTTCTTCTTTCATTTTCTACTGTACCATATCCAATATCTTCTCTGTGAGTACCATTAGCTAGTGTTACACGAACTATTGCAGTACATCCAACAGAATATTTGCCCTGACGATCATCTAAGAAATCGATTACTACACTCTTCACTTCCGTTGACCAACCATTATACCCAAAAATTTGATTTGCTAAATTAATAGCCTTCCAACCTTCAATATACGCTACTTTACTGGTACCAAATCCAATTCTCTTAGATATGTATTCTGGACCTAATTTCTTATCCAATTTTGCTTGGATATCATCATTCATAGCAATATATGGTTTTTTTTCTTCCATTTTACTTCTACTACTGAATAATTATTTATATATATCACTACTATGCTATAGTAAGAAGACTATCTCCCCTTTAAACGACTATATCTAAGTTGTTTTCTTATCCATCACTTTTAAAATAATTGATTCCTTTAACATTTTAATTTTCATAAATATTGTAAATAGAAGAAAAATGCTTATATTTAATTATTGGTTACAATGAAGAAGAGGAAAAGTTTAAAATACTGTTTAACAGGTCATTTGAAAAGTATACTATCTATATACACCTCATATATATCATACGGGATACACATATATATAATGTCTGATATACCGTTGCCACTAAGCTCCAAGTACAACTATAATACAATCTTTGGTGATATATGTAGGGCTAGGTTTAACCATCTAGTTACTAGATTTATACCAATTGTTGTAATACTACAAGTAGCTGTGATATCATTGTTACTAAAGGGTTATAATTCGATATTTGAACGGTTATTCAGTTACGTTGGTAACGTTTTATTATTGTCATTAGCATCTGCATTCATTGTATTTACGAGAAAAAATTATTTGCATGTTCAATATTTGGGGTATTCAAATATTGTAACAAGCTTCTTTGGAAAATTACTATCCACAAAAAGTTTTATATATACTTTAACATACTGTTCTAGTAGTTTTTTGATATCAATTGCATTAAAAGATTGTTACTCAATGTCATCGGTATACTATAAATACCCATCTTTTTACAGAATATATATTTGGGTTATTATTCCTGTGCTATATACAACTCAGCATGCGTTATTGGATGCTGACAGGCTACCTTTCCAATTTGAAGTGCAATACCAATCGTCTAAAAAATATATTTACCAGAACTTCCAACACATAGCTGTGAGATGTGGGATAATCTGCGCAATAACGGTTACACTCTCTCCATTTTTCTTTTATGTCTTTTTGAGTTCATGGTTTCCTGGATTCCTTCCAATGATCCAGTTATTGATGATATCAGGAATCATAATTTTTGATTTAGAATTTATAAATCTTGCGTTTCGTGCTCATATGTTAATCGGTTGTTTGCATAAGGGAAAACCAATCTCTATTTTATCATCATCTCCTATGGAAACATTAATTACTGGCTTGAATTCAGATAAACAGTTTACAAAGTTGACAGCCTTCCAGGAATTATCATATAGGGCTACCTCATCAGATTCTACATTGAGAACACCTTTCTACCAAGCTAGATTCAGAAATGTGAAAATATGGCCTTCAATTCTGAATGAATGTATTTTAGTGATCCAAAAAAACAATGAATCAGTGACAAAATATATGCATACTATACAAAATAGCATAAAGCCAACAGCAAAATTCAACAGCACATTTAAGGATACCTTTCACAATTCTCTCAATTCTGGTAATGAAAAAATATTTGGAAACCAACCAACTGTTATCACAACCGGGCTATTTTCCCAGGATACTAAAACCCAAGCTGATTTGTTTAATAGTACCAACATTAAAAATAGAGTGCCCTTAAAAAATGGTAATATTTTACTCAACAATAATAATGCACGTTTCTTTCCAGATTCAGATAGATATTTAAGACATACAAAAGTATTTGATGCTCCAATTATCACCCATAAGACAAAACTCATGTTGGCTATACAAAAATTATGGCCACAAATAAAAATGAAGTTTCAAAAGATATTCCATCTCTCTCAAAAGTCCCAAGAAGATTCTCAACAACTATCCATTATGGAAGCTTTGAATATTTCAAAGATTAGAATGTCAGAAAGACTAATCCCAACACCTGTAATCCAAACATATTGTGTAATAGCTTTGATGGGTTTATTTCTTCATGGTTTAGATGAAGATCCCAAAGGTAGTGTAGTATCATCAGTTGGTGAAGTTTTAAAAATCTTAGAAAGATCAGTTGGAGCATTGGGTAGATTTGCTGACTGGAAGCCCGATTCTTTATCCAAAGATAAAAAATCTGAACAGCTGGATGATGTCTCAAGGTTATACGAATTATCGGTAAGTGTTTTCTTAGAAATTGTTCTTAAATATAACGTGCTGCTAAATGATGTTTATCTTGATGATGATGTTGTTACATTAAGTAAGTGGGTTTTGGATATGTGTAACAATGAAAATGAATAAAGGGAAGATATATAGATGACATGCGTTTAAATATCCTAGGACAATTTTATAATTTTTAAAAATCTCTATTCAATATACTTATGTAGTAAATTTAATATACAAGGGGTTAATATCATTTATATAAGACGTTAACCAAATAGTATCTATGTGATATTCTAATCTCTTCTTGATGGAAGATTATTTGATGGATCATTTTTTGGTTGTCTATTATTTTGTATACTGGAATCCAATAATACGGGTTTTAAAATTTGTTCATCAAATGTACTAAACCATTGGGAATCTGATCTAAACATATTACCAATAGATTCTTTAAAATGTTGTGCATTTGATGATCTAGGAGAATCAGCAGTTAAATTGTTTGCATGATCATCAACTAATGGTGGGAAATCTGGTGTACCATCAAAATGACTTTGGGAACGAGAATTATTACCATTGGTATCAGAATATGGAGAAAGTACCGGAGGTAAGTTGATATCATTAATGATTTTTGGAGCTTCAATATCAAATTCATCATCACTATCTTCATTTTCATTGATGCAACCAGTCTTGATATTCATAACTTCTAACATACCAGCTGTTGTACCACCGAAAATGATAACTGTCAATACAACGACAACCAATACTGTGGCTAGTAATGGAAACTTAAATTCACCTTGAATGCCCATTGCTAATGCGACACCAACTGCACCACGTAAACCTGCCCAAAACATCATCATTTGATAACTATATGGAATTTCATCTGCTGTAGTAATTGCTGAAGTGGCAGCTGATCTCATTGATCCAGTAGCTCTAACTTTATAAACCCAATTTACTAATCTTGATAATGGGAAAATTGCGCAATAACGTGCTACACAAATTGATACTGCAGTGACGATAATTAATAATGGTTTATAAACCAATTCAACTTCTGTAAATAATTCTAGACCCAAATAAACGAAGATAAAATTTTCTGATAATCTTGCTAATAGTTGGAAAATATATTTAATTGTAATTTGAGTTCTTCTTGACATATTATAGTATGCATAATGTTTCAATGTAATCCCACAAAATAATAATGATACGATACCAGACATGTGACAGCCGTTTGAAAAGAAATATGATTCGTAGCAAACTAATAGAATGATACAACTTTCAATTTGTGGATATCTTCTAATATGAGTATGTTTTAAAATTAAAGCTATTAAAATACCAATAAAACAACCAATTAACAAAGAAACTGTAAATGTAGTCAAAAACAAACCGATACCTTCAAAAAGAGAAGATAATTTTGCAGGTTTCCCATGAAATTTTTGACAAGTTTCGAACATAACAATAGAGATAGCATCATTTAATAAAGATTCTCCAAAAATGATTGTATATAATTTTGGATCTACTTTATAAGCATTAAAAATTGATAAAATTGTTACTGGATCAGTAGCGCTTAAAGTTGCACCCACAGATAATGCATCAACAAATGAGATGTTAATACCATCCAAACCAATTGCAGTCCAAATATATAAGATGATACCCAATACTACAGCTGATATGAAAGTTCCGGGTATAGCAAACATTAAAATTGAAACAATATTATTAAAAAAATTAGCTTGATTTAATTCATACCCTGAATTTAAAATAATTGGTGGTAATAAAACGTTAAAAAAATATGATGAGTTAAAAGTAACAGTATCTTGAATATAATGTCCTGGAGACATTCTAATAACTAAACCAACTACCATACCATAAAAAATTGATAAAACTGTTTCATGTACAGATTTAATACGTCTTTGAGTTAAATAATAACTTGACCATAGTGCCGAGATCAATAAAAACAGTAAGATGAACAACGCCCAAGAAGAGAACATCTCTTCATTGATAGGATCTAGTACTTCATCTGGATCTCCACTCAACGGATCAGAAACATCAGGAATATCTGGTACAGGTAATAATTCATCATCATCATCACCATTTGACACAACACTATTAGCAACAGACACCACCGCCTTATACGCAATAGTCAACAACAATCGAGACAACATTCTATACAGATACAGATACAGATATGGATAGGGATGTGGGTATGAATATGAATATTCCCATATAAAAGAGTATAACCAGTTGAACTCTACCCTCTACTCTTATCCACCCCATCCATTCATCACCACCACCTTTAAATCAAATTTATCACTTGGCCAAACCGTTCTTAATATCCCTTTTGTTGAGGTGATGAGTATTCTTCGGTCGGAGGGTCCTCATTACCTACGGAATTAA